>OX103976.1:1235694-1274132 GCA_944470395.2 Schistosoma turkestanicum | reverse complement strand
CCACATGGCGGGGTGGCTTACCATCCCCACCCCCCGACCACGTTACAGCGGTACGATGACAGTATAGAGCCACATGTAATACTCCTTTGGAACCAGGAGAGCATAGATAAAACGCCGACGCTAAGAAGCTTCCTCATCGAAGGTCCTGAGTGTCAAATTTCACTTGATGGGTGTGCTTATGGATGATTGGTTGTGTGGATGCGCTATTGCTGTCTGAGTCCAGTCCTTTTAGTCTGCCAGGATTGAGTTTAATAACCCATCGTACCGTCTTATCATGTTAACTTTTGTTCAACGTGGACGCTATTTTTTTGTTGCTATACAAAGAAAATTGAGCTTATGTCTTCCTATTTTGTTTTTTTGTTTTCTTTTCGATCCAACAAGTTTTCCGTGATAAATCGCCACCTTATTCGAATGTAATTTTGGTCGTTCTGGTACAAGCTGTGTTGCTTTGTTTTGTGTAATGAAGAGATTCAGGTTATTTTTTGTTGTGAACAACATTATATTTAAGATCTTCCGTAAATGTTTTTCAGCATGTCATCATAAAATTTCTATTCCTTTTTTTCATGAGACACCCTATTCATCATAAATCTAATTATTTCTTTCCTGTCGATTCTTCTCACTGTAGTTATTAAGTTTATCAAAGAATCAGGTTCTTTGGATGAAGATTAGACAAAGGGTATTTCTTAAAAAACTAACTTAATGATTATATAATCTTAATAAATAATTATTTTTATATATCTTGATTGTATGACCAGATCATTGTATAGTTATTTTTTTCATCTGTGTGATAAGCTCTCTTAATTGATCCAATCAATCAATAATTTTGTATGATTTAATGTCCCCCCCCCCGATCCTTATTTTTTTTTCAAAAATTCCCCTTAATTTATTTTCTGAATCTGATTTGTGTATCAAAAAAGTGTCAGCTTGAAATAAAAAATTTTTTTTCTCGAGGTTGCATACAGACTTCTGAACTCATACGTCGGGGTAGATAGGAAACAAGCTATCAAGCTGTATGGACCAATAAGGATTTAGAGTCGATTCAAGGTTACTTCTGTTAAAATGTGATTCTGATTGGTGTATTTTTTGTGTATTTGTCACATGATATTGTCCAACGGTTTGGAATTCAACCAATAAAAATTCATTTGATTGGAGAAATGTAGTTTTGTTTCAGTTTGAGTTACATTACTGAGAATTAATTTGTTCTCATAAGTAAGTAAGTGGGAACTTTATCAAGGAGGAATTAAAGTATATAGTTTCTTGTTAGGTTTGTCACTGAGTATGCTTGAAACTATTATGGGTGCACCTTGATCGATAAACGAGAACGAGACAATTACCAGCGTCCAGGTAGGCTACCCTGATCTGTTGGCTAACCAAAAGTCTTGATATAGCGTAGAAAACATATTCTACAAACATCCAGCAATCACAATACAATCAAGTACACAACTCTCGTTTATTTATACATCATAGAAACGTCCTTGAGACAGTCACAAAAATAGCACACTAAAATACACAGCAGCCAATCACAGTCAAGGACTTCCTGGTGGGAAATGAAATCTAAAGGTCAACTGATCAGCCCATATTTGGAAACGTAAAATCCAAATTAAGGCATTCAACATCGTAGCAACATCTACAGACATCTCAATCGATGTTGACACTTCAACAATTGGAGTGATCATTATGGTCATCACAGAAATCAATAATGGCAAGGCAGCAGGTCGTGACATTATTTCAGCTGAAGCACGTAAAATAGTAACTACAAAGATACTGCACGCTGCCTTCAGCAAGATTTGGAACGAATAACAAGTATAAACAGACTGGAAAGAAGGACATCTCGTCGAGAAATGAAATAAAGTAGATTTTAGTAAGAGTGATAATTATAGAAGTATCACTTTTATCTCAATACCAGACAAAGTCTTCAACAGAGTATTGGTAAACAGAATTATGGACTTCGTAGACGTCCAACTTCGAGATCAACTGGTTGGATTTCGTAAGGATCGATCGTGTACCGACCAAATTGCAACATTACAGATCATTGTGGAACAATCATTTGAATGGAACTCACCACTATACATCTGCTTCACTGATTACGAGAATGCATTTGGTAGCGTGTACAGGAGAACACTATAGAAGCCTCCTTGAAGCCGCGGCATGCATGAGAAGATGGTCACCATCATGCGTAATTCTTACGATGGATCATACTACAAGGTAATGCATAGAAGACAGCACGTAGACTAGTTCTAAATGTAGACGGGTGTCATTTACTGGTAGTTGACTGGATTACGAAGGACGTCGACATCTGGGGGAAGCACAGGATACAGAAGATAACTCGTATGCAGCTCGATGGCTTAGATTTTTCAGATGACCTAGATCTTCTATCACACGTGCAGCAACAAATTCAGATTTAGATGACAAATGTAGCTTCACCCTCAAGCAGCTGAATGTTTCACAATACACGATACAACACAACATACACCAAATAGGTCACATTTTAAGGAGATGATTTGATAAACAAGAGTGAATCTGATGCCGATCAGAAGGCACAGATTGGAAAAGCAAGTGTAGCATTTCTACAACTACAAAACACCTAGAACTCTACTAAACAGCTCTCAACTAACAACACCACAGTCCGAATTTTCAATACCGAATGTCAACTGCAGCTTCGGAAAGTAATGGGAGCGGAAAGTTGCGGGAATCGTGAAAGTCATCGACAAAAAGATACAGGTGCTCATAAACAACTGTCTACACTGGCCGGACACATCAATAACCTACTGTGCGAGAGAATAAAGCAGGCATTCAGATGAAGAACAGATCAAATTTAAACGCTGGAGGCGGATAAGATGCACAGTGTGGAAATAACTTAACTGTGCCATGAGGTATGCCGTTACCTGGGAATAACTGGAAAAGAGGTAAGAAGACAGTTAGGTTGGTGGCCTATGCTCTACATGTCGGATAACAGACTTACGTAAGTAAGTAACATAACCTTGATGCTGATCGTTATTACAGGTATCCACATGTCGAATACTTTTCCCGAAATCAAACCTTGTTCATCTTAATCCGTTTCCAATGAGTTTGTCAGTTGTTTTTCTGTCCTGCCTGTTACATTATTCTTCATTCTGATCTTCTGAAATTCTCCTTTTATCATTCAAATTGGCCTTCATCTTCATTGAATAGTCTTTTTCATGCACGATGTGATGAACAAATCTTCATCATTTTTAAGTACACACAAAGCATCTTTGTGTTTTTTTTCGCCAAAGTTCCATTTGATTTATGTCAATTCTTTATGTAACTTTACTTATAACATAGTCCAATAGTAATGATTCATAACGCTCGACATCCTCTTTTTTTTTCATTTGACTATACAAATTGAGCATCCGAAATGAAATTCATCGTCCATTTTAATGAAATGACTGAATCAATTTAAAACAAATTCAAATATATATTGGAAAATTGATCATTGAATGAATAGTTGTTATTCATAATGTGATTGGTCGATTGATAAGTTAGTAGTGAATATGCACTGGAATGAATCATCAATAATGACAACCAATCATAATTAAGTTTTCATACAGTTCTTTGTTGTTGTTGTTATATTCCTTTATACTCATAGTGACTTTTGGCACATTCATGTACAGCAGTCAACTTCTACTTATTGTATGCATAGAAAGGAATGTTTGGAATCTAATAGGAAATCATGGATTGGTGATCAATGATTTGTCTGTGTATTCTTCTTATTCGGTTAAGTTAAGTTAGGTCGTGGGCCTTCCTTTCAGGCATAGAGTGACCAAGTCGCTTTGTCCTTGTTGCGTATTGGCTGATGTAAAGGTCACAACACTAATGTTTCACTGAGTCACATGACTATAGAAAAGTTAACACCTGACCCATGTTTGTAAGGAGCAATCACGTCACAAAAATATGCATTTATTAAATAACCTAAAATTACACTGAGAAAGCATGCTTAATGTTGATTGGTTCAACTGTATAATCTCTAGATTATTCTGACTATCTAAGTGAAGAGCAGTGTCGAGCAAGGTTGCATACGCAGTCGTGCATTCAAGAGAGTACACAGACCAGTTCTAAGTGAAAACCAGTGGCAGGCAAGGCAGCTTCCTCTCTTGCTCTCTCTTTCTCAAGGTGATTGACTGGAATATAAAAGCGTTAACATCTCAAAGATAACACGGAATACAGTGAACAGTTTGGATGCAACTGGACGATCTGGTCTTCGCAGAGAATCTAGCCATTCTATCCCACACACGAAAACGAATAAAGATGGCCAGTGTAGCAACAGCCTCTACAACAGTATGCTTCAATATACGCGGAAGAAATAGCAAGATCCTTCAATGCAACACAATATGCACCAACCAAATTACATATGGTTGAGAGACTTTTGAAGCGGTAGAAAGCTTTACATCCCTGGGCATCATCGCTGATAATCAGAGTAGACCCAGTGAAGATGTAAAGATAAGGATTGGCGAGGCAATGGCAGTAATTTCTACAATTGGAAGAACATCTGGAAACTCGAATACAACTCCCAACCAAATGTCAACGCAATTCTGTTGTATGGTATAAAGACTTGTCGAACTACAAAGGCCTTTTATTCCCAAGATGCAGCGGTGTTTATTGATAGTTCTCTTCGTAAAATACTTCCGATCTGTTGGCCAAGACACCATAAGCAACTACTCTACTTTTTGAGGTAGAACAAATTAGATAAAAAGCGCTGAAGGTAAACAGGGACACGCTTTATAGAAACTACCTAATGGGATATCACAAGACAAGGCCTTGATTTGAAATTTTACAAGGCTGATAGAAAAAAAATGGTAGATCAAAGAGACACCTTACAAACATGAAAAGAATAGCTAGCCATTTTGTTAGAACTGGAAAGGTAGGCTATGTACGGAGTTACTTGGAGAATTCTGAACGGCGGCCGATGCTCCCTTACAGTTTGCAAGCCTAAGTAAATAGGTAAGTAAGTAATTCAGAACATGTTGTAATATTGTAGTGAAGGAGAACACAGGTGGGGCAACCGAATTGTATTTAACGAAAATTACAGAGTTACTCGGTATAAAATCGGAAAACCATATCGTAAACGGTTAATTTGCAAAAAATCAATTCATCATATCGATCTGCACTGTTCCTGTTGCAAAACATCAATCCATTGTCACTCACTATTCATGCGTTCTAACTAACTCTTCCTTTCTTGATCTTCCCCCCCATCTTCTGCTGCCAGACATAACGTTGACACTCACGTTATATACTTACTACTTATAAGTAGTGCGCACCACTATATAACTCAACCATTTAAAATATTTAGTTCATAGTTCAATCGTTCACATTCATTGAAACATTGATCACATTTATTTTTATCGTTATCGTTATTGTACATATTGTTTTAAATTTGTCTTTTTCCAGACTTTATAAGCAAAGATTTCAACAATTGCCTGGTTTAATTTCAACCAATCATAAATCTACCATCATCACTAATCAATTTTCAATCGATTCTTCATCATCTAGAAATTTACTGACAATTGAAATTATAAAAATCACAAATTTATTATTATTACTAATGAATAATAATCATTTGAATAAATTACTACCATCTAGTTATTTTGTTTATCAATTTTATGATCAATTAGAGTATGCTTCAAAAATTATCAGTGATAATCAATCACCTGTATTTAATGATCATTGTGTGATACCAGTTGAGATGAATGAGAAACTTGATCAGTGAGTTTATTTTTGTTGTTTGAGTGGGTGTGTGTATGTGAGGGAGTTTTGTTTAGAAAATTGTTACTGAACCATTTACATAGGGAGGGCAAATCAATAGATGAAGTGGTGAAACTTCATCAGTTGAGATGGTTGGGACATGTGTTACGTATGCCTAAGCGCCGACTGGCACGTTGAGCTATGTTTTGTAGTGTAGGAATAGGTTGAAAAAAAGTTAGGGTCGGCCAAACCAAAACATGGCACAAATCAATGAAGTCAGAGACAAGTGAACTGAGACATGTTGGTAGATGTAGACTACGTGGTTGGGGTCCTGCGAGACGAAAGTCACCAATGGTTAGAGACCTTGAACGACATGGCTCAAAATCGTTTGCAATGCCGCAGGTCAGTTAATCAGATGCAACGTAGAACTTCGTACATGTACGTACATCAGTTCATGTTGCCTATGCCACATCAGCATAGAGATATAACTTGTCAATTCAAATCCAATAGTAGTAGAGGTATTAAACGTATTAGAAGCATTCGGAGAGGTTAGGCTTTCTTCCAACCTACTCATACACTACAAAACAAAGCTTGACGAGGCAGTCGGTGGTTAGGCATATGTAACATATGTCCCAACCACCTCAACTGTTTCACTACTTCATCTATTGATCTGCCATTCTTACCTAGCACCCGATTCCTAATAACAGCGTTGCTCACTCCGGTGTCCCACAATACGAGCAATGCTTCGAAGACACCTATGATCGAAAACCAGTAACCTACCAGTATCTTCTACTCCCACTGGCCGCAGGTGCATCCAGTCTTTGTGTTCTCTGAAATTACAACGTTACGGATTCCTTATCATCTTCATCTTTCTCTTTCTAAAGTTATCTCACTGAATTATACTTCTCGATTCGTATCTTCAAACCCTAAAATTTCCGATTACTGCTAACACTTCTACCACCTCTCTACTTTGGGATTTGAAGTGATAATTGCATCTCTGTGCTAATGTGGTATGTCAACGTATGTACGATGACCGTTTCATCCTGGTTTTTGGGACCCATCAGCAGTACACATCCACGACTATCGTTACTCACCGAGATCGAACTCCGGACTATTTGATCTTGCGCACGTCAACATTTAACCTTTAAACACCGTGAGCCAACATCTGACAGTATGATTAGTTTGAGTTTGTTAAATTCATGTTACAGATCAGTATACTTATATACGTTGCAGTTTGTAGATTCAATCTATATTAAAATGGCTATGAATGTACGTACATTGTTAAGCAATCTCATAATATGTGGTAAAAACAGCTATTCCGTTCATTCGACGCCTATTTCAAATAATTATCACGGTGAAAATCTTCTTCATATGAAAAAGTACATATATTTGTCACTATAATCTTGAATTTTCGTTCAGCAGCTTGATAAAATTGTTGTGTGTTGTGTTTCGTTCTCTGAGCTGGATGTTTTTTTTCGATTGTGGAGCTTTCATTGTTCTTCTGCTGAAAAATATCATCATCATCATCAGCAGCACAAACATCAGATAAAAGAAGTGAAGTATTCGAATTTCTCCACGTGTATGACCTGTAACTTGTTCTGTGAACCTCGATCTTGATTGGTTGCTGGTTGACCTTAAATGTGTCCTTGATTTCAGCTTTGATTTTAATTGCTAAAAACATTCTGAAATGAATTTTGAAAGGAAATTAATTAAACCAAACTCTTTCTGCTTTCTAATTTATAATAAATTGAATGAGAATCTAACTAGCTCAGACAGTTATATCACAAACATTACACTTACCGACTTACTTACTTAATCCTGCTACGTATAATCGGTTAACAAGTTGCTTTTCTACGGGATGAGGCCTCTAACTCCACGTTCAACCCTCCTTAACCAACATAACCATACAACAGCCTTAGCAAGTTTTTGATGGAGTTTTGTTTACTGAGCTGAATGTTTTGGTTGTGATGCTTTCATTGTTCTCCGGAACAACAACATCAGCACAAAATGCTGGTAGAAGTGGACTATTCAAATTTCTCCACGTATAACTTGTAGCTTCTCCTCTTGACCTCCATCTCGACTGGTTATTAAGGATCTGTAACCTGTCATCGTCCTTGCTCTTAATCTGATGACTATCTTTCAGAAGAACAGCTGTCTGTGCGACTTCATCTAAAAACATCAACCTTAACTATCAGTAGGAGCGAATTGGCGTACAGGAACCAACAAACGGATCATCTTAACACATATAAAAGACATACTAGAGATCGCTACCAGATTATTGCAGTCATTTGAAACAGTTGTAGCACATTAACTAACAGAATCAATTCAGTCAATTCTATGCAAACTCGAGGACAAAAGAAGAACAACCGAACATCATCTACAAACTAAACTGTTCAAATTGCGATACACACTACATCGGGCAAAGTGAACCTCCTCTTCAGCTTTGTCTTCGTGAACATTAATTAGCAGTCAAACGCCCTGACATTTTTTCTCTTATATCAATACATGTAAACAACTTTGGACACATTTTCGACTGAACTGAAATACTGGACAGAGGGAATATGAAGTGGGCGAAAGAATTTTGAGAAGCTTGGCACTCAGGTCAATGAGTAATCAACAACGAACACATAGACATACATTTATCCAATTTATCAAATAATCAGAAAAATCATATACAAGCATACGATTAAGACACAGACAATGACAGGTTACAAATCTATAACAACCAATTGAGATCGAGGTCAACAGGACAAGCTATGAGTCATATGAGAGGGAATTCAAATCCTTCACTTCCACCTGAAGTTTGTGCTGATGATGTTGTTCGACTGAAAACATTAAAAGCTCCACAACTAAAACTTTCAACTCAGAGAACGTAACTCCACCATAATCATCCTCCTGAACTTACTTTACTTTACTTTACTTACGCTTGTTACCCCTTGTGGAACATAGGTTGCCGACCTCCATCATCTTAGAAAATTCATAAATGATGATTTGGAGCTTGTATTAACGAATCATATTATTTTTGAATATGAATGGAATCAAGATGCAACTTACGGTCCAACTAAATAAGTAATCAAAGTAACCAACCGATTGAATCGTCTTAATTGGACAATTTCTACAGTTACATTTTATTGGTTAATAAAAGTTAGCTATTTTCTTATTGGTTAATAGAATTAACATCAATTCAGTCATAATATTACTATTGGTTATTGTTTTTTTTTATTGTGATTGGTTGATAAATGTCTACCACCGATTTGCATCACCTCAGAAATGCACTTTACTTGATAATCGATACTCCAATTAACCACAAACAATTTCTCAACATTATTCAACCCATTAAGAACGTTTATTCTCTAATAAAATTTGACAAGGCATCCATAAAAATATGGATTATCACACTAACTTGGTGACAGATCATTTTGACACTGTGATAAATCCATACTGTGTGTAAATTCATTCAAGTTTATAACTAAGTTAAGATGAAAAATAAATTTTTATTTATTCAAATCTACATTTTTTAAAAAAATTTATTTTATTTTCCCTTCAAAATTATATTCTTCTTTTACAGTTATTTAAGAACAGAAAATTTAAAAATTTACATTGTCGATAGTGCAGATCCTTCACCGGAAACAAGTTGCCTTGGCATAGCTTTAATCCCGTTGATTGGTTTAGTGAATCAGAATCAACAAATTGACGGTGTATTTGAAATTATTCCTTTGTCTACATACATGAAACAACAAGAACAATTACCATCAAATCAGTTAGGGAAATGGAATCAAATCAACGAAAATTCACACAATTGTGGTTTATTATACGTAAAAATGTATTGGAAACAACCTTACATTGTTACTCATGTTAACAACAATTCTAAGCCATTAGTATATAATCAAACAAGCATGGAAGAATCAAATGATTTAGAAATGGAACCAGTGAAACAAGTTGCAGAGGTAATGAATTCATAATATGGGGTTGTTGTGAAGATTGTTAAGTTACACATTTTTTTTGAAACCATGAATCGATCAATGTTAGTTAGACCACCATTAGAAACCTGGAAGCACTGGAAGACGACCGTTTCGTTCTGGTATTGGACTCCTCAGCGCAGTGCGCATCCACGACTCCTGCACTACGCAGGATTCGAACCAAGGACGGTTGGTATTGTAGGCGAACGCCTAACCATCGGACCACTGAGCCGGTATCTAACGGTGTTCATGTCTAACTTGATCAATTCACGCAGTTGCGCAACCTCATACACAGTCTTCGGTAGTAGTTACTGTCTACACCCCGACAGGTTGAACATCACTGGGCACGTCTTCCCACTAGAACTCGGAGAAGATTCCTCACGAAGCTAGTTACTAGTGAGCACAGGTAATTTGCATGATGGGGTTGTGAAGACTGTTAAGTTACACACTTTTGAAACTATGAATCGATCAATTTTAGAAACCTGGAAGCTCTGAAAGACGGCCGTTTCGTCCTGGTATGGGACTCCTCAGCAGTAATGAATTCAACTAAAAATTGTTTTTACAGTTCATTCTGAATTAGATCTTATTCATATGAGATGATGATGATGATGATGGTGAACTTGTAATTTTAGAAGAATTTCAAAAAAACGTCACTTTTATGTAACTTAGGAGTTAGTAGATTAACCTTGAATGTTATTAATGAAAGTTTGATAATCTTAATCTAGATAGTGAGAGACTACTGTCTATAACTTGTTCGATCAGTGATCGATTGGTTTCATTCGTACAGTCCATTTGGTTAACCAATTAGGATTTAAATATTGTAGTTAGTGAAAGTAAAATGTGATTGGTTATAGAATGTGGACAATGATACGCTTGCAGCTGTTACAGGTTCACATCACTCGGTAAACGGAATGAAGAGTAATGGCACAGTGACAACGGTAGGCTATTCTAAAACGTTTGGCACAGGTCTCTTTAACTCGAAGAAGAAGTCTTGATAAGAGGTAGAGAAATGTATTCCACAGGCAACCAGACAGTAAGAGGTCCACAAGCACTTAACTCAAGCTTATTTATGCAACTGATAAAACGCCCTTGGTGAGAGCCACAAGATAGCTTACTCAAACAATACATCAACCAATCAAAGCCAAGGATATCCCTAGTGTGAAATGCAAGCCGTAGGTCAACAGGAGCGCTTTCAGTGCGAAAACATATGATTCAAAATCCCACAATAAAATTAAAAAATTAGGACCTTTTTCAAGTGAGTTCTGAGAATCCAACGTCCCCAACAGACAAACAAGTAGTCAACCCACTGATTATCCAATATTAGTGATTATCTTTGACTGTAGAATTTATAGGTCACTGTTTTTGAACTGAAGAAAAGAGGTCATCCATTAGGATAATGGAACACAATTTCGGTAAAACGTTCAGCTAATGGTAGGATGGTGTTTTGGTCGTCAATTGATATGCTCGAAACTATTACGAATTCATCTTACTCGGTAAACGAGAGCGAAGACAAATGATCCAATGACACGATAGGCTACTCTTATCCGAGCGTCTCATGGCCCCACTAATTAGAGGAAGAAGTCTTGACAAGACCTAGAATGTGTAATCTACAAGCACCGAGAAAATATGAGGTTGACATGCACACAAATTGAGTTTATTTATATATGATAGGGACGTCCTTGAGAGAGCCACAGTAAAAGCGTACTACAATATTGCATCAACCATTAACACTCAAGGATCCTCTGGTTGAGAAATGTTACCTCAAGGTCAACTGATCAGCATATGCGCGAAAACTCAAAATCCAAATTTAGAACTTTAATCAAATGAGTTCTAGGGATCTAATGTACCCAATAGATGGTATTTTTTTTCCACAGGAAGCAGCTGAACAGATAAAACACTCACTTGAAATTTCGCAAGACGAAAAACAGACAATAATGTCAGTTGACAGCTCATCTAGTCTTAATAATGAAAAAAAATGTTTAGCTTAAATCGTGAACTAGGCCGAGAATCACTGGATGACCGTTTCATCATGGTCAAAAGATAAGTAGACAGACTATATTAAGAGAGTTATTTGATATACTCACCTCTTGTCTACATAACCAAATCAGCTACTTCAGTAATATAACTTAATGTGAACACGAAGCTTTAATTCATTGGTTTGATCAAATAGAAAATATATATATATGAGTCATTCATAGTTCCATGGAAAAATCAAGCCAAATTTTCAAAGAAACAGTGTGTATCTCGGTCTCCTGAGAAAGTTAAGCAAGCTTTTGACCAATAGCATTCGGTTATTGGTTACCCTCACTGATTGGTTTGGTCAATATTATTTGATTGATTCAGCCTACAGCATTGCATTTTATTCATCTGTTCTTATTAAAAACGTTTTCATTTCTTACAGAAACCTTATGTTGCTCAACAAGAATCTCCTAAGAAAATTCACCAACAATCAACATTATCATCAACTTCTCATGTTTCATTTGCAAAGCCTGTTGATAAATTGTATCCAAGTGATAAGTTGTCTCACGATACAGTTAATCTAGATCAGATCGTTGAAAATAGTCCGGAAAAAATTGTCCATACAACGGATAATCAGGTGAGGAGTACCATGTGTTTTCACTACACAACTTTTTAGATTTATTCAGCTGATATTTTGAGATCTGTATAATTTTTCTGTTAAATTAGCCACAGATTAGTTGATGCCGATGTTCCGCCCTGGTGTGATACTCCAACAGTTCGCATCTAGACCCCTCCTCTCGGAAATGATTGCCAACCTATATTGAAGACTGACTGAGTTCCCCACTATATCACACAAAGTCGATTTAATGGTTTTAGTCGTTAAGTGTTCACAACAATATCTAAAGGGTGACAAGCTCAGTCATTGGTGGGGTCACGAGTTGAGGAACCATATAGAATGTAGAAACAGCTATTCAGTGCTCCCTCATCCCCCAACGGAGATCAGGATGAGTATGTTGATCAAAGTTATTAACTGAGTTACTTTTTTCATTATTAATTATAAGTTATGTTATTATGATGTGCAGTGTTCAATATCTGATCGCAATTCGTGTTTAACCCTTTGAAACTGGCTACTTGAGAGAGAAGGAAAGAGCAGAAGATGTGTATTTGACTACTACCTAAGACATACGAATGAATACTCGTGCATTTGTCAACGGCAGATCAAATCAAGTTATATTTAGTTGTCATCATTCAACCTTGTGCATAACCCTGATATGATGATCAGTTGAATTAAACTGATAGAAAACTGGTTAATGGGGAAAAAAAATCTGTTGTTTAACTTAAATAATTACACCTGCTGAAGAACCTGATAAATTCAGCCAATCAGAAGTGATCTGATCAGAGGTCGTCTTAATGACCTTCAGAATATGTCCTAAAGCTAAATGCATATCATTGGTTAAGAAATGGCTTTCTTTTTTTAAGGAAATGAGTATTTATATTATTCGGGTAGCCAAGTAGACTTTCTCTACTGCTCTTTGTCTTCTCGTTCAAGCAGCCAGCCGATAAATCACATTCATATCTAGGCACCGCATAACATAGTCAGTCAGTTGCAACGTAGAACTTCGTACGTATGTACATAAGTTCAGGTTGCCATACCATATTGCCACACAGAGACGCAAATGTCAAATCAAATCCCATAGTGTTAAAGATAGTAGAGGTATTAATGGTAATGTAGAAGAATAGGGTTTGAAGATATTATTCAAGAATAACAATTCAGTGAGATAAGGTTAGAAAGACAAAGGTAGAGGTGTTGACGAATCCAGAAGAACACAAAGAATAAATGCACCGGCGCCATTGCAAAACGGTTTTGAGTCATGTCATACAGGGTCTCCAACCATCGATTATTATCATCTCGCGGACCCCAACCAGGTAGTCTACATCTACCAACATGACTCAGTCCACTTGTCAATGACTTCATGGATTTCTGCGATGTTTTGGTTTGGCCGCCCCTAACTTTGTTCCAACCTACTCATACACACTACAAAACATAGCTCGTCGAGGCAGTCGGTGGTTAGGCATTCGTAACACTTGTCCCAACCACCTCAACTGATGCATCGTCATATACTATTACGAAATAACCGTCTCGTGCTTCCCAGTTTCTAATGGTAGTTTAACAACGATCGATTCATAATTTCAATGGTATTCATGTTATTGTTGACTAATTATTGTCGGAAAATTATCCAATTTCCGTCTAGAACAGTAAAAAAATCTTTCGTCTCATTGATTGAAATGTTACTACTCTAAATCATTATTTAGATCCCAGTTCAATCCAACAATAATAATAGTTCAATGATCAATAAAAACGCTGATGAAAATTTATCATCATCATCGCTAAAACAAACTGAACGCGGGAATCCCAAAGAAAAATCGATTGGTAAGAATAAAAACAGTGAAATTTATTTGTATAATATAAAAGTACTACTTGTTTCATCGACTACAAGTGTACTACTGTGATTTTGTAAATCAGGAACCGAGGGATATATATATATGTATGTGGAGAAGAAAGTTCATTTCAGAAATATGTACAGGTAGTCTTCAATACAAGCAGGTTATTAACAGTCTTTCGCTCACTTCAGTTCTGGTTCTCATAATGTTACGCCTGCACGTAAGCACATCAACTTGATATGCTTGAACTATTACGAGTTTACCTTAGTCGAAAAACGAGAGCGAGGACCGAGGATCCGGTGACACGACATGCTACTCAATCCGATTATCCCAACAACCCATTGAGTAGAAAAAGACTTGATATGAAGTATGTATTCTACAAGCATCCAGAAAGTACGAGGTTCGAGTCCAGAAGAGAATCAGGATCCCGGACTAGGGATCCCGGTTCGGGTCATAAGACGTTAGAGATAATGCGTATTTATACATTTTGGTCGAATAGGAAACAGCATCGAAGTCTGTGACATCGACAGTTAAGACGACCAATAGGAAGTAACATTTGAAGTGACATTGATAGTCAGGACAACCAATAAGAAATAACATTGGAGCACGTGACATTGATGTCTAGGGCGACCATAAAATTGACCAGTAGGAATCGACCAATAATTCGCTTAGTATATTGGATGAATATCCTAACACGTAATACTCTAATCAGTAAATCAGCTACAATGTAGAACTTCGTACGTGTACGTACATCACTTCAGGTCGACATACCGTATTAGCACAGAGACGCACGCAACTGTCAGTTCAAATCCCAATGTGGTATAGACAGTAGAAGTAATGGAGAAGACTAGGTTTCAAAGATATTCAAGAAGTATCATTCAGTGAGATAACTTTAAAATGAGAAAGACAGAGGCGATGATCACACCATACATTTCGATCTCCTGTCACTTTTCTATCTAAGTGACAATTTTTCAGGTGCCATTTTGCTGCATACTGCTTATAGGCAATTTTACGAGTAACATTCACTACACTATTAGTTGAGTTTGAATTTATAACGAATACTCATTCTGATTGATGACTTTAAATGGTATTTTTCAGGGTTGTTTAGCTTCCCCATCATTTAGTCGACTTCATCACAGAGATACTTCACATGAATGTTTCTCCTATCAGAAGATTCCTTAACTGATTTACAATATACAAATGACAAAGTTCGGTTTCGTGAAGAGATATAATAAAGAGTTTTCTGAACGTTGAATTGTTTGAAAAGCATTTCTTCTCTTCTAAATGTGCTTCAAAACTTACCTGTGTCACGGCTTCTCTACTGCTTTGTAACTATGACATGTGAATTTTTAAGAGTAGAGAACATTCATAAACTACTTACGTACTTAAGCCTGTTACTTCTAATAAAGTATAGGCCGCCGATCAGCATTCTTCAACCTATTTTGCCCTTGGACTTCCTTTCAAATTCCGTTCAACTTCTGTTCATTTTTCTCACGTCTGTCTCCATTTCATTCAAATCATAGATCAATGAATAATAACAGGCCATTTTCAGAAATGTGAAAGTATTGGAAGACCGTTCCAATGAAATTTCACAGTCTGCATAATCCTTTTAATGAAAATTATCATGCGCTCATTAGTGACCAGCAGCTTCGTGAGTAGTCTCTTAGACTTTCTGATGAGAAGCCATGACAAGTAGAGTTCAACGGTGTCCGTGATGTAGAAGTTTGTTATTCACTAGCGAGACCGAAGGTCCTGGGTTGGATTCCCGCTTGAAAGGTCGTAGATATGTGGTTTGCAAGGTATCAGTAGTTTCGTGAAGTTTGATATACAACGTATTCTTAACTTTCGTAATTCGCACGTCTAGGCAATCGTCACTAAGTAGCGCCTGACGGTTATAAATCAGAAGGCAAACACGAGTTGTTGAATATGTTTATTCTTGCATACCACAAATACAACAGCAGACCACAGACATGAAATTGATATGCGAGTGCCGGAAGGCAAGCAAGCAAGCGAATTTATAGTCAGACAAAAATAAGACAGACATGTAACAAGCTAGATAGGCATGGATACATTGAATAAAAGCGACGAATGATTGACAAGGTCAAATGACAAGTGGAAAGAGTCGTCTGAGCTAGACATTGTCAATCAGTCAGTCAGTCAGATGCAAAGTAGAACTTCGTACGTAAGTACATCAGTTCATGTCGCCGTACCACATCAGCACAGAGATGTAATTGTCAATTCAAATCCAATAGCAGTAGAGGTATTAAAGGTATTAGAAGTAATCGGAGAGGTTAGGATGAGAAGATACTATTCAAGAAGTATGATTCAGTGAGAAAAGTTTAGAAAGACGAAACTAGAGGGGTTGACGAATCCAGAAGATTAGGATTTCAGAGAACACAGAGATTGAATGCACCGGTGCCATTGCAAACGGTTTTGAGCCATGTCATTCAGGGTCTCTAACCATCCATTATTATCATCTCGTGGACCCCAACTAGGTAGTCGACAAGTACCGATATGACTCAGTCCACTTGTCAATGACTTCATGGATTTCTGCGATGTTTTGGTTTGGCCGCCCCTAAGTTTCTTCCAATCTACTCCTACATTACAAAACAAAGCTCTTCGAGGCAGTCGGTGGTTAGTCATACGCAGCACATGTCCCAACTACCTCAACTGATGAAGTTTCATTACTTCATCTATTGATCTGAGCTAGACAGTGAATGACTGACTACAGATATTCATCGTTACTTAGTCCTGTATTAGTACGAAACCTTTGTCCAGCGCTTCTAGTTAGCTGATGAAAGTCTAACACTGATCGACTCATGATCTGAATGATAATTATATGTATTTATAATGGGTACTTATAAGTAGTACAGTTTGAATAACACAAATTCTACACATTCAACGTACTTTCTCATATTGATAAATACAAATCTTATTTGTTATGGTTAATTTTTATGCTTTAAATCATCAGTTCCAACTCCACATCCTCGAACAAAAACAAGTGAATTGAATGAAACAAAATTACATTTAACATTGAACAATTCCAATTTAAAAGATGAGATCAATTTGAATGCATTAGAAAATACTTCACAGAATACTACAACTACTACTACTACTACTACTACTAGTACACCGATCAATAAAAACATTGTCAAAAACACTGACTCATCATTTTCAACTACTACACCTTCATCACTATCTATCAATGATGAAAATCATGTGAAAATTGAACTACATGGTTTACAATTAACAGATTTAACGTCACTGTCAAAAAATCACACTACACTACCATGTCAAATATTTGTGGAATATTCATTTCTTGGTTGCAAAGAACCATTTGAAACTGGTTCTTATCCACTAGTTGAATGGAAAGATAATAATGATAAGAATATTTTGAAAGCAAATTTCTATTACAGTAAACGTAAGTTTTGAGTTGTACAACTTTCATTGTGTCACCTATACCCATGATAAAATACACATGAATAGGTGTATTGGTTGTATTTATTTTCAGAGTTGATCTTGTAGAATTTAGCTTTGTAGATAGATGAAAAGTTCTATTGATTTTTTTCCAGTCATTTTGATGGTTCTGGGCATACATACATATACACTTTGTTATCGATAACATTTCAGTGTGTATCAGTCAGTTAGCTACAACGCAGAACTTCATACGTACATAAGTTCAAGTTGCCATACCACATTAACACACAGTTAGATTCAATTATCAATTCAAATCTCATAGTGTTAGTAAAGGCAGTAGGATTATGAGCGGTAATCGGAGAGATTAGGGCAGAAAATTAGAAATTGAGAGAATATAACGAGTGGATAACATTTCAGTATGAATGATAGAATAAGATTTTCGTTCAATGAGATTTGTGGTGTTTTTACCTTTGTAGTTCATTTAGTAAGGTGAAAAAAACACGATTTTCATCAAAAAATATTTCCATTTTATTTTGGAAATTCGAGATACATTTTGATATGCTCGTCAGTTGATATGCTTGAAACTATGACGAGTTCACTTTTTGCTCGGTAAACGGAACGAAGTTCAACGATTCAGTGACATGATAGGCTATTCCAATCCGTTGTCCCAGGACCCGCTAACTAAAACAAGAAGTCTTGATAAGGAGTAGAGAATGTATTCTACAAGGACCCAGAAAATTCGAGGTTGCTAAGCATACAAATCAAGTTTATTTATACAATGATAGCAACGCCCTTGAGAGAGCTACAAAATAACATATTGAAACAATCCACCAACTAATGACAGTCAGGGATTTTCTGAAAGGGGAAATGTAAGCTGCACATCAACTAAGCGACTTATGCGCGAAAACATAAAAAATTCAAAATCAGGACATTTCCCAGGTGAGTTCTGGGGGATCTAACGTTATCAACACATTGAAATGGTGTTTAGTATAATTTCAAAATCATCATTTTACTATGATCAGTGTTAAGATATAAAATATCTTCGAATCAAATAAATACTTTATATCTGTCTGACGAATATACTAAACATTTGAGTAGAAACAAGGGATAGCATGGATAGCTTGAATGCAGTTGGACAATCTGGATGTCGCAGACGATCTAGATTTAGACGGCCAGTATAGTGTAATAAGCCTCAACATACACTAAAGGAAGATACAAACTGTTATGAATCGTCAATTGATCTGCTTTAAACTATTACGAGTTCACCTTAGTCGGTAAACGAGAGTGATGACAAGTGATCCATTGACACGACAGGCTACTCGAATCCGAACGTCCCGTTCCCCCATTAAAGGTATCAAAAAATCTTGATATGGCGTTGAAAGTATATTCTACAAGCACTCAGAAAATATGAGATTTTGTACAGAAGAGGAAGAGCATAAAACTTTACAGACGATGCTTATTTATACAGTTAGGTCGACCGTGAATACTAACCAATAGGAAGGAACATTTAAATGCGTGTGACCTTGATAGTTTAGGCCGACCTTAAATATTGATCAATAGAATTAGACTTAAAAATAACTTCTCTAGGATATTTGATAAATATCCTAACACAAACACATTTACCAATCAAATCACATTTGACGAAGAATCTGTGGAAGATTAAATCGTTGCATATCTGGACAGCATCATTGATAACCAAGGTGTTACTTGTGCCAATGTAAAGTAACACAGATTGGCAAAGCAAAGGTATCATTTCTACAAATAAAGAATATCTAAAAAATCAGAACAACTGACCACCAACACCAAAGTCACGGTTTTTAATGCGAGCATCAACACAGTTCTATTTTATGTGGTGGAAGCTTGGAGAAATACAGAAGTCATCATCCACAAGATACAGATTTTTATCAACAGTTATTTACCCAATATACCGCGGATCTATTGGCCACACAGTGTCAGCAACAACCTACTGTGCCTCTCAGGATAAACCAGATTCCAGCAGATGAAGCAATGCGGCAAAGCATTAAATGTTATATCCCCAGAACTCGCTTGATAAATGCCTTAATTTTGGATTTCGCGTTTGCGGGCATGGGCTGGTCAGTTGACCTTGAGATTTCATTTCCCTCCCCAGGAAAATCCATGGCTGTGATTGGCTGCTGTGTATTTTAGTGTGCTATTTTCGTCACTGTCTCAAGGACGTGTCTATGATGTATAAATAAACGAGAGTTGTGTGCTTGATTGTATTATGTGATTGCTGGGTGTTTGTAGAATATACTTACTAAGATTACAAAGCTTTCTGTCTTCAGCTTGGGATTCAAGGTAGCATATCTGGACGCTAGTTCATCGTCTCGTTCGCGTTTATCGACTAAGGTGAACTGGTAGTAGCTTCAAGTATACCTAGTGACGGACATATCCAATTGGAAATAACTGTAACAGAAGGCCGAGAACGAAGTAGGTTGACGATTGCTGGTGAGTGTCCTATACTCACTGAGGAGTTAACAAGCGTAACCTAGAGTACGCATTGTATTAAAAATAAGTTTTACATATATTTTACAACCTTTATCATACAAACAAAAACGATACATATTAGTCAGTAGATAATGAATTATTTTTGTTATCCTTTCTCATTCATTTTACAGTATTTCCAGTGGACTACACCAATAACTATGAACGTAGACAATATTTAGCAAGTTACCTATTACCAGAAGATCCAAACAACGGTAATTTAATGTTTATCATTGTTAGTGAACCATCCACGTCGACTACACAATCAGCTGAATGTGAAGAGATTGGTTGTGCGATGATTAATCTGAGAGAAATTATACAAAATCATTGTGATATTGATCATGTATTTATTCCAAGTAAGAAAAAGTCGGAATTTTTATTACTTCCCTCTCTTTTTTTCGCTTTCAATGTCACGCAAAAAAATGTTTTATTATTGGTAAACAAAATTGAGTCTGGAGCGCTCTTATGGGGTTACTGCCGGTCTCAAGCTTGCATAAAGCAGAAAAGGTTGGGTATGGGGGTTAGCGAGTCCACCCGATAGAAATTCAACTCGTTGAAAAGAAAATCCTAACCAGAAAAATAATTCGCTGGTCGGCGGCCAGACAAACAGACAGATACAACGCAGAACTTCGTACGTAAGTACATCAATTCAAGTTGCCATGCCCCATCAGCATAGAGACGCAACTATCAGTTCAAATCCAACAGTGATAGAAATAATAGAAGTATTAGCAGTAATGGAGAAGATTAGGGAGCGAAGATATGATATGATTCGAGAAGTATAATTCAGTAAGATAAATTTAGAAGGAGAAAGGTAGAGATTATGAGGAATTCAGAAGATTAGAATTTCATAGAACACAGACAGTGGATGCATCTGCGCCATTACAAACGATTTTGAGCCATGTCATTCAAAGTCTTTAACCATCGATTATTATCATCTCGCGGACCCCAACCAGGTAGTCGATAACTACCGACATGACTCAGTCCACTCGTCAATGACTTCATGGATTTCTGCCATGTTTTGATTTGGCCGCCCCTAACTTTCTTCAAACCTATTCCTACACTACAAAACAAAGCTCTTCGAGGCAGTCGGTAGTTCGGCATACGCAACACATGTCCTAACCACCTCAACCGATGAAGTTTCACCACTTCATCTATTGGTTTACCATCCTTACTTAGAAATCGTTTCCTAATGACAGCATTGCCTATACGGATGTCCCATGATACACGAGCAATGCGTCTTAAACATCTATGATCGAATACTAGTAACCTACGAATGTCTTCTACGCTTAACGGCCATGTTTCGCATGCATATATGAGAACTGGGCGAACTGCTGCACAGAACACTCGTCCTTTGGTTGGCGAACGCATATCACGCCTACGCCATAAATGACGCAGGTTAGCAAAAGCCAATCGAGCCTTCTGTATCCGAGCTGAGATTTCGTCAGTCGCCAGGCCATCAGCACTGATGAGACTCCCCAGATAAGTGAAGCGGTCTACACGTTCGACTACTTCACTCCCTGTCACTAGTTCAGGTGCCGATGCAACCCAGTTTTGAAGCAACATTTTGCATTTCGACAGGGAAAACCACATCCCGGCGGCCTATGCTCCATTAGGGCTAACAGGTGTAGGTAAGTAATAAGGCATCTAGATATGTGTGTAACATAAAAGTTATTGAATTCGTGTATGGGATAAGATACTTTTGGTGGAGTTTCACTCTCTAAGCTCAACATTTCGGTTGAGGAGCTTTGATTGTTCTTCAGAACAGCGTTAGCGGCACACACTCCAGATAGAAGTGAAGTATTCAAATTTCTCAACGTATGATGCGTGACTTGTCCCGTTTACTCAGTTCTTGATCCGTTTTTGTTGACCATTATCTGAAACATCGGGCTTAGGAAACGAAACTTTAAGATAATCAGCGACCTGATCTACAAATTTTCTCCACCATTTCAAAATCAGATGGGATTGGATACTGCCAGCTGCCCAAACTGAAGGAAATAATTTCCCGAGCATTTAACCCACAGTTCTAATCCCAAAGACGGTAGAGCAACGTTAGGAATTGTGTTCCTATGATTGCAGATGACTGATAATAATTCCACAATCCTTTTATCCCCTTAGGATCGTGAAGCTCATGGGTAACAGTGATTTGGGATCAGGGTTTTTCGACTCCTCTAACTGGATACCATTGAACCCACTAAGCCGATTTAAGCATCGGAAATCCGCTTCCCATCCCATCAATTTTGTAAAGAACACTTCCACCACGAGAAGATAGTCAACACGACTCCCCTGACAGCTATTTACTCATGGCCATATGAGAGCATTTAGAGAAGAATAGCAAACTCTTTCCAAGAACACTTAACATCTAGACCATTGAGCCAACAGAGTCAATGTCTAACTTTGATCAATCTACGGTCTTGCGCAAATTCATCTACTGGCTTCAGTAAGCACCGGTTCACAACCGAACAGGGTAGAACTCCACTGATTACAACTTCTCACTAGAACACGGACAAACTCCCTCACAGAGCACATGATAATTTGCATCGTAGGGTCGTGAAGATTTTTGAGTTACTTTGAAACTGTGAATCGATTAATGTTAAACTACCGTTGGAAAACTGAAGGCACCGAAAGTCCTTGGTCCAATTCCTACGAGAAGCACTGCTAATGAGTCCCATACTAGGATAAAACGGCCGCCCAGTGCTTCCAGGTTTCTAATACGAGTCTAACACTGATCAATTTCTAATCTTAAAATAAACTCAACAATCTCCACAACCTTCAAAATGCAAATTAACTGAGTGTTTCATCTTTGACACAAATATCACCACCAATCTATCTGAACTTGATTGCTTTAAACCTTTATAAACTTTCTTTCTCCTCATTATATATACATGTATTCTCCAGTTACAGCTATGAAAACTATCAATAATGATGAAACACAGAGTTTACATGATGAAATCGGTAGACTTTGTGCATCATTTCATGGATTAGCTGCGCTACAAGCAATTATTGCTGAAATGCCTCAAGTGAAATTGGCCATTTAAATAAATAATAAACCAATCAATCGCAGCATTGATTCAACCAATACGATTTGAGTTAATAATAAATCAATGCGATTGATTCAACCAATACGATTTGAGCGTGCTTTTTTTTTTAAAATCATTCTATATAGTACGATTATTATTATTATCAGTGATTATTATTTTCTGATTGTTTTCTGACGTATTGTTCAATGGAAGAAAAGAAAATATATATATATATATTTGTATGGTGAAAAATGTTTGTCTTTTCTCTCTGAATCTCATAAATCGTCAGTCAGTCAGTTGCAACGTAGAACTACGTACGTATGTACATAAGTTCATTTTGCCATACCACATTAGCACACAAAGATGCAAATGTCAAATCAAATCCCATAGTGATAAAGATAGTAGAGGTATTAATGGTAATGATGAAGACTAGGGTTAGAAAGACAAAGGTAGGGGTGTTGACGAATCCAGAAGATAAAGATTTGAGAGAGCACAGTGAATGGATGCACTTGCGCCATCGCAAATGATTCCGAGCCAAGTCGTTCAAGGTCTCTAACCATTGATGACGTTCGTCTCGCGGACCCCAACCAGTTAGTCTACATCTATCAACATGACTCAGTCCACTTGTCATTGATTTCATGCATTTATGCCATGTTTTGTTTTGTCCGCCCCTAGCTTTCTTCCAACCTACTCCTACATTACAAAACATAGCTCGTCGAGGCAGTCGGTGGTTAGGCATTCGTAAAACATGTCCCAACCACCTCAACCGATGGAGTTTCACCACTTCATCTATTGATCTCGTTTCCTAACGACAGTATTGCTTAATCGTTTGTCCCACGATATACGAGTAATGCTTCTTAAACATCTGTGATCGAATACTAGTAACCTACGAACATCTTCTACTCTTAACGGCCATGTTTCACAGCCATATAGGAGAACGGAGCTAACTACTTCGCAGTACACTCGTCCTTTAATCAGCAAACGGATATCACGCCTACGTCATAAGTGACGCAGGTTGGCGAAATCCAGTCGAGCTTCCTGTATCCGCGTTGAGATTTCGTCAGTCAGCGCTGGTTTTTCATAAACCATCATCTGTATAGCAAATGTTTCAGTCGCTAAACCATGCACATGACACATTAGCATGCGTACGCACTAATCAATAAACCTCAAGATTAATAAATCAGTGAGTGACATTGTGGAAATAATACTGTCTTCATCTATTAGCTCTTAGCATTTCTTTTAAATTTACTTCAGTATCATTCGGCATACATATTATATATGAACTGCCACAAATCCCTGAAAAGAAATCTTGATTAATTGTGGTCTTGATGAACACCTGGGAGAGTAACCATAGAGTTTAAGAGACGAGTATAAATTCAATTACAAATAATCAGTCAGTTAGTTAAACATAACAGAGAGCCTGACACACACATGCGTATCGGCTCAACTTAACACACCACATTGAGCACAGTAAGATAAAATGAGTGGTAGTGTCAGTAGGAGTAGTAGTAGAAAACAAAAGATACCAGCAGATTTTAAAGCTCGTGTTCTAAGAGAAGATAAAAAGTGAACGCACCTGCGCTGTTGGAAGTGATCTTGAATAATATCATCCATTGGTTATGATTATCACGCGGACATCAAGTAAGTAGTCTGTACCTATTCGCATGTTTCAGTCCAACTGTTAATGACTTCATGGACGAGTGCCACGTTTTGGTTTGGTCACACCGAGCTTTCGTCCAGCCTAGTCTATTAGACAGGAACGATCATCTAGGTAGTTGGACGTATGTAACACATTGCCTAACTACCTCAGTCGAAGATTCACTACCTTATCAACGGATTCGTCATTTTTATCTAGTATCTTATGCAAAACCTGGCTATTGTTCACTCAACGGTCCCAAAACACACGACCAATAAGTCGAAGACACTTGTGATCGAATACTAGTAACCTACCAATATTCTCTATTCTTAATGGCCATATTTCACACCCTTGAAGTAGAATGGAGTGAACTAGTGCAATGGAAACCCGTCTTTAGACAAACAGACAGATACAACGCAAAACTTCGTACGTAAGTACATCAGTTCACGTTGTCATGCCCCATCAGCACAGAGACGCAACTGTCAGTTCAAATCCAAGAGTGATAGTGATAATAGAAGTATATTAGCAGTAATGCAGAAGATTAGGGAGCGAAGATATGATTCGAGAAGTATAATTCAGTGAGATAAATTTAGAAAGAGAAAGATAGAGATGATGAGGAATTCCGAAGGTTAGAATTAGAGAGAACACAAAGATTGGATGCACCTGCGCCATTGCAAACGATTCTGAGCCATGTCATTCAAGGTCTCTAACCATTGGTGACTATCGTCTCGCGGACCCCAACCACGTAGCCTACATCTACCAACATGACTCAGTCCACTTGTCAGTGACTTCATGGATTTCTGCCATGTTTTGGTTTGGCCGCCCCTAGCTTTCTTCCAATCTACTCCTACACTGCAAAACATAGCTCGTCGAGGCAGTCGGTGGTTAGGCATTCGTAACACATGTCCCAACCACCTCAACTGATGAAGTTTCACTACTTCATCTATTGATTTACCATCCTTACTTAGAAATCGTTTCCTAACGACGGCATTGCTTATACGGTTATCCTAAACCCGTCCTTAGATAAAAGATGGATATCTCACTTACACCACAAGTGACTAAATAATCTATTCCGAAGCTCATTAATATTGATCAGACAATCACTATACAGAAAAATGTTTTTCAGAGATCTACTCGACTGTGAATCTTTTTATTAGTGACAAATATCACCTGTCAAAATGTTTTCTTAAAATTTTATGATATATTTATTTGTATTGAAACAAGGGTTAATTGATGACCTGGTATGGGTGTACTCCTCTATTTCTTTCAAACTCTTATCATACGGTCATGAGTATGTGGCCTCTGCCATGAACGTACTACTCACGAACGTAGGTAGACGAAAAGCCGACACTCGACGCTAAGGATTAGTTAGTAGATACAAGGAATCCAGTTAACAACATAGAACTTCATACATTAGTTCAAGTTGCCATACCACATTAGCACAGAGATGCAATTGTCAATTCAAGACCCATAGTAGTAGACGTAGTAAAAGTATTAGCAGTAAACGGAAATTTAAGGGTTCGACGATATTAGTCAAGAAGTAGAATCTGGTGAAATGAACTTAAAAGAAAAAGATAAAGGTGACGAGGAATTCGGAAGGTTAAGATTTGAGAGAACAGAAAGAATGAATACATCTACGCCATTGCAAACGGTTTTGAGCTGTCTCTAACCCCTTGGCAGCGTTGGAAAACTTTGAATTCTAACCAGTAGAGTAGATAGGCTCTACGAGTCTTAGTCAACTAGCTACAATGTAGAACTTCATGCGTACGTGCACATACATCAATTCAGGTTGACATACCACATGAGCACACTGAAATGCAATTGTCAATTCAAACCCCATAGTAGTATAAGTAACATAAATTTTAACGGTTCGAAGATATCACTCATTCTAGAGCACATGTTTAGATTCAAATCATGCTGTAATACGAGCGCGTATTCTCTGCATCTTCCTGGACGTAGGAAAGACACAGTAGTAAAGAAACCTCCCCCCTTAAACTTCTACTTAACGATAACAAAGCAATTAGGAAAAGAGTCAGTCTCTACAATTCCCATAGAATAGATTGCGCATAAAACTTATTCTGGGATTGCATCTGCTGACGCGTCCACACTTCACTATCGTGTAAAACGCTCAGAAAGTGACTGATCAACACATCATCCGACTTACACCAGCTCCACGCACACACACACACACGAAAACGGTGAAAAATCCACCAATAAATACAAAAATATTTAATTTTTTCTAAAAAAAAAGCACTATGTACAAGAAAAAAGTTAATAATAATAGAAATCTGAATATCTATCATTCCTCCTCCAACTCCGATTGCCATTCGAGGAAGAATATGATGATGCTGATGATGAATTTGAATTCCTAGATGAACTACGACCGCTGCTACCACTGCTACCACTGCTACTGCTACACTCTTTTTCATCAGGATAATCATTACGCCAATTTGATTCACTATTCGAATCATCTTCATCATCATCATCAACGCCGTCAACAGTTGTGGTGTGATAATAGTCATTTGATTCCCAATCATCATCAATAATGTAATTATCAGCATTCTTGATCAACAATAGATCATGAGTTAATTGATCATTGGAACACCAAATTGTTGTGCTTGTGGCTGTGGTTGTTTGTTCCGACGATGACCGTGACGGTGATGATAAAGATGACGTTGTTGTTGAGATCATTTTATAAATGTCATATATACAATCTGATTGAACTGACGAACTATTTGGAGTGTTTGTTTCCGATGATGAATTCAATTCATTCACTGGTTCAGGTGTTAATTCAATAATTTTGAAAATTTTCGGTGGATTCGGTCCGACAACAGATGTTTTCTTTGAATCAGTAATATTTAATTGAGTGAAATCATCAAAAATTCCAGCAATACAAGCAGGACGTTTTAAATTGTTCACTTTGACCTATACATTGATTTATACAAAATTAAAAGGATAGGATTATATTTAGCTATGAAACTGAATACTTCATGAGGTGACAGTTAGTTATATCTATATGGGGTATACGACTATTTGAATGTTAGGATATTTTTGGGACCAACTTTTTGAGCACCTGCCTTTCGAGGAAGGAATGCAGCTTCGTTGTAGATGATCCTTCCTGACTGCCTGAAGGGAACACCTTCAACTCAACAGTACAACTTAACCCTCGAACTATAAGCTTGCAAACTTTATCCTTACCACTATTCAACCAACGTAAATAATTAGCATGATATGACCAAAAGGAACAAATGTTCTAGCCAATACAGCTTGCCTAAATCATTACGACCCCAGAGACTAAGCATAAGAAAGAATTTATATGCATAAGTAACGATGAGTTAATATAGTCAAGGTATTCATCTCTCAACCACTATAAACAGTAGTCACTCAGTTACAACGCAAAACTTCGTACGTACGTACATAAGTACAGGTTGCCATACAACATAAACACATTGATGCAATCATCGGTTCAAATCCCATAATGGTAGAGATAGTAGAAGTATTATTGGTAATGGAGACTGGGATTCGAAGATATTATTCAAGAAGTATAAATCAGTGAAATAAATTTAGAAAGAGAAAGATAGAAGTGATGAGGAATTCTGAAGATTATAATTTAAGCGAAGACAAAGTGGATGCACCTGAGCCATTGCAAACGATTTTGAGCCATGTCGTTCAAAGTCTATATAAGTAGTAGTTTTGAACCCTACTTCATTTAATTAATTATTTACTACCACACAAAACTAGTTACACATAAGTCAGTTGCAACGTAGAACTTCGTACGTATGTACATAAGTTCAGGTTGCCATACCATATTGCCACACAGAGACACAAATGTCGAATCAAATCACATAGTCATACAGATAGTAAAGGTATTATTGGCTATGAAGAAGATTAGGGTTTGAAGGTATTATTCAAGAAATATAATTCAGTGAAATAAGGTTAGAAAGACAAAGGTAGAGGTGTTGACGATTCCAGAAGATTAGGATTTGAGAGAGCACAACGAATGTATGCACTTGCGCCATTGCAAATGATTTTGAGTCATGTCGTTCAAAGTCTCTAACCATTTGTGATTATCGTCTCGCGGACCCCAACCACGTAGTCTACATCTACCAACATGACTCAGTCCACTAGTCAGTGACTTCATAGATTTCTGCCATGTTTTTGGTCTGGCCGCCCCTAGCTTTCTTCCAACCTACTCCTAAACTACAAAACATAGCTCGTCGAGGCAATCAGTCAGTAGGAAGTATTTGATTTTGACCAATTTGGTCTCTCGTGCCGTTACGGGTATGAGGGCAGTTGTCACTTCCCCGCTGCCCACACCGTGGAAGGTTGTTTCTTGAGGGACCTGAAAAGGAATATAGATTAGTGTTGGTCTTAACGAGCTGGGAGCGTGACCGCAGAGCCCAGGGGATAACTGCTTCAGGCCGATCACGCACGGCCTTTTTATGAAAGGTTTTTTTGGGATTAGCTCCGCTCTTAAAAGCCCTTATTTGGCAGCCCTTACCGCCGGAGACGGAAATCCGTGAGGTAGGGTGAGGTGTGACATTTTTAGGGTCGACCTTTTCTAACCCTTCCTTCCTTCCTTGTGAGAAGGCAGCATCGCTGCAGATGCTGGTTGTCCGAGGGAAACACCTTACTGCTGTCACACCCCTCTGCAGTCAGCAGTACGACTTCGCCCTCAGACCTTGGGTAGCTGCTTTTAGTCTCATCGCTCTCCAATCGACCTGCGTGGCACGGTAGAACCTTCAGGAACATATGTTCCAGCCAGTATAGCTCGGTTGGGTCATCACGATAGTCAAGCCCGACCACCACGTCAAGGTAGCAGCTACGGTCGAGGCAGTCGGTGGTTAGGCATACGCAGCACATGTCCCAACCACCTCAACTGATGAAGTTTCACCAAGTTACACATAAACCCGGCATTCAGAGATGTGGGTAATATTATTTCCCATTCACATACACATGCACATCCATACACACAAAACCAGATGGTTAACTTACCTGACATTTGATTGTTTGATTTTCATCGACAACAGTAGCATCTGTAGTATTACATATTATTTTACATGATTTATCAGATGATGAACAGATTTTATCAATTTTACTAATTAATGAACAATTTGAAGTTGTTTGACTACCGATATATTTGAATTGAATTGATTGACGGTGAGCTTTAGAACGTTTTATAAGATTTTCAGCTTCATAAATTTCATTAGGACAATCAGTATTTGAACGTTTAATTCGTAAATAAATAGACATTATGTTGAATAAAATCTGAAAAATAGTTTTTAAAAATGAATGTAATTAAAACTGAGTTAATTATGACAGGACTTTGCTAGTTAAATATTTCAACAAGTTAACATATCCACTGATCTTCAGTAATGATTACTCTTACTTAGTTTCAAACTAAATGATAATCTATAATGCTTTTAAACGTGATATTCCATACTGAAGCAGCTATGATCATATTGGCTGATAGAGAATTCCGGATAAAAAAAGAATGGAAGTAAACAAAGTGCGAACGAACCTAGGTATTCGCTTTTGAAATGATGAAGAAAGTTTGTAGCTCAGGTGGATGATGATTGTGTTTCATCCTCTGAGCTGGATGTTTCACTTTTGGTTAATTTTGTGGAGCAAACAAGTGAGCTTGAAGTGGAGATCAGTTTGACATGAGCTACTCAGTCTGTTGTGTGATCGTAATTAGCTAGCTTTTTATTCTTCTGAAGCCCAGCGAAAACAGTGTCAGATGATGGAATCTACCCTTAGTGATTTACCTGAATCTTATTTTGTTAAACGTTCCCGCACATGTTTGAGAATATTTTCATCACTTTTGAAGGGGGTGAAGAAGTTAGAAACTTCAAGATGTGTGCAAATGCAGATCTCAGGTGATGTCAAGAACTAGTTCGTCAGCATATTTGTCTTCGAATGAAACGAAGCATAATACACACTCTCATTGCATCTCACTGATAGTTTTCAGTGGTGTGGATGTGTTCTGTTGGTAGAATGGACGGATCGCGATCCGTCATATTCTGAATAGGCGGAAGTCGAAGAGTCAGCATGATACCGTACAGCAGCTCAAAATACTGAGTAGTTAATGTCACTCCAACCTTTACCTGAAACCCAGTGTCTTTGTTGATAAGGTAACTGCGATTATCGAGGTTTGCTGGCTCAAAACAACAAGTAGCAAGAGAGGAAACCGACCGGCCTATGCTAACTGGTGACAGAGACATTGCAAACGTATTCACTTTTATCAAAAACATGTATCATACTCAGAAAAGCTGTCAGATTACCAAGGTGTAGAGCAGCTAAGTGGCCAAACTATATTATAAACCTATAAACATAATATTAACACCTAGATAAAGGATAAAATAAGCTAGGTGATCACGCTAGCTCATCGAAAAGATGTTGAACTATGACCCGGAGAAGTAAGTGTTGGTCAATTTTAAGGCAACACTTCTTAAACACGGCCTGAACTAAACTTTCTAACCGTTTTCAAACAAATTACATAGAACCAATCAGAAGGAAACATCAAATATTACTAGAATATAAACCAGTAAATCATCCGAAACTTACGACTGAAGTTGTGGAAATCGGTGCCACGTTTTGGTAATGAAAATACCGCTATAATGGGCTGAAGCCTGCTTGCATCGTCAATAAACACTCGTGAGTGTCATTTCATGTACGGGACTGCATAGGTTCGAATCTGGCTCGAAGGTAACTTGTGTACGAATGAAACATGCGAAGTTGCGAAATTAGGGAGAATTGAAAAAAAAACAAAAGCAGAGGTGAGCAACCGATCCAATAATCTGACTTTTAGTTAAAATGTCAGTATGAAACTATCAGTGATCATGAAAGATTCAGATTCATATAACTTGGAAAGCTGGATTTGGAGTGGCTAACGTGACGATTTTAAACCACCACAAGGTCAAAATTTACATTTTCCCGCCAGTTATTCCTTACAACCTGTCCTTCAATTTTATCAATTTAAAACTTCAGACCTTTAGTTCCTGATACTTTTGGAATTTAGGAAAAGTCGTGAACGACATTTTATTAAAGATATTGAATTTTCCTTCTGAAACGTTAGAATAAGTGCACTGCGCTCCACTGGCAACTCAATTTTATAATGCACTGTGAGGGATCCCTGAATGATCAGTTTTGTTAGCAATCAGTGAGACACACAAGTGAAAGTTCCTCATATTGTCTTATATGAAGGAACTTTCATCCGAAATTTAACATTTCCAAACAATAACCTTGGATCTCCTAACACGTTCAGAGACAAAACATACATTTTTGAAACCATGAATCGATCAACGTTAGACCACCATTAGAAACCTGAAAGCACTGGACGGCCGTTTCGTCCTGGTATGGGACTCCTCAGCAGTGCGCATCCACGACTCCTGCACCCCGCAGGATTCGAACCCAGGATCTTCGGTATTGTGCGCGAACACCCTAACCGATAGACCACTGAGCCGGTATCTAACGGTGTTAATGTCTAACTTGATCATATTCATATACACTCAATGTGCTCAAGAGTATTGTTTGTTTTCATAGTCATAAGGGAAGGATTGTGGTCTAGAAGTTATATACTGAAATTACCTGAAAGTAAGACAGCGTTTTCGAGTCGTACGATAATCTCAATCAAAAGTGGCGAACAAAAATACTTGTTAAGTCAATTTTTAAATCGATAGAAGTGTTGTCATAGTTGAACTTCCAAATGCCCTTGAATAAGACCTATAGGTAACCTGTGTATGCCTCGTGCTGTTAGATTGGTCTCAATGTCCAAAGTCATCTTTCAGACGAAGATTTTTTTGCTAGCCTTTTATTATCGTTTTGCACATTTTAGAAGCATTCCATCTCATTTAAGTAGGTTTCTATTTACGTTAAGTTGGAGCAGCAGGTAGTGATCTACACAAACAAATATTTTACCATCAAGCATACTTAAACATCAAATAGAGTGCCAGCATAATTTGTAAGTAACTACATACTTTAAGCATAAATTTCTATTCTTGATTAGGTATGTTTGAATATCCATTGCGTCTCAATTGATGACGTTACAAAGCCTATAAGAGGTGACCTCCATTCCGATATCGGTTCAGTCAGCTTACAACGCGAACATATGCTAGATTTCGTATCCATTTTTGACATACATGCAGCATGTAATTTAATTCACTCGACAACTTAAATTTTGATAAGTGCCATCCTGTGATACAACCAACTTAATTCTTTAGGTTTGATGTCACTTGATATGAATTTGTTTTTGGAGAAGTTATCGAACTGTTAGTTACAGATCGGTTTTCACGTACGTCTTGAGTTTCAATTATAGCTGATTTGAAAATTTGGAAAATGAGGGACGTATATCGATGTGTCTTAGCTTCCACATCTGACGTAAAATTCTGATATAGAACTCGAACACAACCGATTGTAACTTTAGTTCAGGATGATACACTTTTTTTCCGCAGATAAATAACACTCCCGTTGATTTATTAAAATCGAACTATCAAAATATTGGTCTTATATGTAGATTTCCTATTTTTTTACCAAACCTGATAAATTATCCACTCTTCGTAATGTAACTTGTGTTTAAATGCTTCACTACCAACTTAATCGGCGCTTGATTATCTCAGACATATATCGCACAGTAAATAATTTTGGAAAATGCCATAATTCAGAAGGTCATCGTTTTAGGTGAACTGTTTGGCAAATTTCTTTCTAGGCTTTTCAGAAAACTCCTTTAAACTGGTGTTACTCAATTTTCGGGAAACATTTCTATGCTAATCATCGTATTTTTTTAGGTGAACTTAGAACTTTTCACAATGCTGTCTAGACAATTCATGTATAGGCTAAAGTGTTCAGTAGTGCGTGTGTATGGAGTTAGTGATCGATAACGATTTCAATTATGTAAGAAATTCATTTGTCAGTTGATTAAATAGTAGAGAGTGCAGAAATCTGATCAGTGCTTGCAGATAACATTATTCTAATGGTCAAGCGAAAAAGTTTGTAACAACTTCGAAAGCCAATGTTAATACCGTAAGTGCCACAACATTTAATATACCCGAATACGGAATAAACACATTTGCGCGGCAAAATTAAAATGTTAAGCACTTAGTAACAAAAGAATCCATATAAAATTATTGAAAGAAAAGATGTTATATTTAAATATGAGCTTCCTTTAGTTTTCACAAGCTACATAGTGTAATCTCAACTGTCTCTGATGAACAATGGGAATTCCTCCGGAGTACACATGCCGGTTTGTGTTTCGCATACCGAATATTGATGACCCCAGAATATGTTGTAGGCATATCGATGATCTTCCTTTGCAGCTTTCGAATCAGTTCGTTCTAGTTTCTGTCATTCATTCTGATACTAACAAACCTGTCCGAGATATTGTGGACATTTTGGGAAATACTATGGCACAGGTGAATTATATTAATGGACATTCGTTCTCTGAACCGGATGGTCTAATAGTGATGTTTTCACTACAGCTTTGAACAAAGTAGTATATATATGAAGTCCGTACTGATGACCTTGATTAGAAAGACGGTGAACGTTTCACATTTTAAGTGATCAGTCGATTACCGCGTTACGTAACTGAACCTTCATGCATAAATGAATGTGCAATCCAACATTTCTACATGCATTCGGCTCTACCACAACAATAACTACTATTTATACTACTGTATATTCAGTAACTGATTAAGCGAACCTATTGGTCCATTAACTTCCACCTTTCATATTGAGATCGCAGCTATTACCAATGAGTGACGTTTGATGATTATTATTTCCCCAAATTTCAATTCAGATATTTGTTTGTTTATGCTAACGTGTCATTATTATGACATGGCGGAAAGCGAATAAGACGGATGATCAAATATTTATTTCATAAGCTTATGAATGACTTGCAAGACTAATATATCTCACTTATTGGCAATTTCAATGAATTTTAATCATACCTATTTTGTGTGAAAAGGTTTCAACAACTCTGTATTAGGTACAGTTGATGCAGTTGGCAAAAAGTCTTAGACTGAGGAAATCATATCTGAATAACCCAAAGGATTTGGAATACACCAAACAGAATTACAAAAAGGGGACTAGTACTACAAATGATCTTGATGATTTGTAACAAGAACCACTGTAATTGATAATGTTCAGTAATTAAAGTCTACAAAATCGACATGAAACGGTTCATACATTTTTAAATTACGTATTTCATTAGTCCGTGAGACAATTTACAGAAGTCATTGAAGATGAATAGCCCCCTAGCTAACGAAAGATGGCAGCCGTGTAGGCGGAATCATAAGCCATCCAACATTCAAGCACTGCAACAGTATCACCGGGAAATAAGAAATGATAAATTATGGTGAATAAAACGAATCGTATTTGATAGGCAACTGTTCTGTACTTTGATGATTGCCTTCTGTGGGCTTCTTATCAATTTATTCGGCTTTGAAAGCCCCCATTGCTTGACCTTAAGCATTTCGGGAAACTGATTTTCCAATCAACGTAACCTATATACATAATTTCCTCTGATAAGTTCGGTGAGCTTTCACACCTCATAAGTCATTATTTTGTTCCAAGTATTCAATCTAGCTGCTGATCAGTTAATGCCAATTATTTTGTACTACCCTGAAATCTTGTTTAAACATGTTTCTCTAGCTATGATACACGGATGAACAATAATCGAGATTATACTTGTATCTGAACTGTGAGTATCAATCTCCCATGGATTTAAACAGAACAGTGCAGCAGCCTAAGTTAACTGCCATTACACGGAAGCTACATAATGAATTTCAGTCAGTTTATTGATCCTTATTAAGGTCAAGGATAACCGACGCACATCAATCAGTTATATGCCATGAACTGACGCATGAGGCAATGGTCTGGTCTTTTACTTCTGTTAACTGTTAATATCAGTATTGAGAGTATTCGTTTTGGCTAGTCGTCTGGTTATCAAGATATTATAATATATGTTAAGCACCAGCTACAAGGTGTAACCTCGATGTAAGTTAGGAGGTTAAACCCTTTGTTCCAAAATCACCTAAGTTGTTGATTTTCAGCCTGATTATTTCCTAGCCTAATTTAGTCTAAATATATGGCTAAATAATAGTGCAATACAATCTAAAAATCGAAGATTTTCATCAAACAGAGTTATATACACATTTGAATATCAAAAATTGATAACACGAGCTTAGTTTGAACAAGATGTCATGCATGTTTATCCAATGTAACTAATTCATTTACTCACATTGACTATTGTTGATATTTGTAGAATCTATTTTGAAGGCCTTGTTTTTGGAAAATCCCTACATGAATATATATTTGTGTTATGATCTGACTGACTCTTTCTGTTCGATATTTTGGTACTTTATTTGATCCCATTTCGGGATTTTATCATTTGTGTCTTGTTATTATTTCGATATCTTGTACTTATATTGACGTTTCTATATTTCCTTCTGAACTATATGTGTGTTTGTTTGAAATTGATACTTAATATGGCTAGAGCCATTTTTGAATTTCATACTCTAGCAGCAGCTCGTTGCTAATAACTGGAAGCACTTATTCTTCCATTATCGGAACCTATTGTTGTGATTAGAAACTCGAAGGTGTAATATTGTTTTGGTGATTGTCTGTATTTCCCTTTTTGATTAAAAATAGACTGGTTCTTTCCCAGATTTATCATTTTTGAACTTGGACTGGGCGAGATGTGTGTGAACCTACACGTTTTGGATTTAGAGCTCACTGCGAGAGTTATAAATTTTTCTACAATATTACTGAGTGATCATACACCATTCAAAGATTATAGTGATCAGCCTTACAAGATAGAAGTCTACCTAGCATAATAAATAAACCACACGGTATTCAGAAGTATTTAACTGAACCACCACTATCAAAAACAAGAATCCTTCAATCATGAATTGTATTTAATTTGATCAAGTATAAAAGTTAAACGGCCATATTGTTGTGATACCATTTTTGTGTGCCCTAAATTATTCAGACTAGTACATGAATAGAAAATGAGGATAATTTCCCATAAATGAAAGAATAAAACATCTAAACCTTACAGTAATGGGAGTGTCAACATTAGGAATCAATTATGATTAACCGTTATATTCAGGTAAAGATATTAAAAATTATTTATCATTGAATAGTAATTAAATTTAAAATAGACAGTAGATATCAAGGTCAAACTGAGTCAGAATATTGGGCGTTTACAGAAAAATACATTTGATTGACTGTTTAGTTATGAACACAAATAAATGACCTGATAATTTATTGAATGGTAGGATCATAATGAAACTCATTCAAATGAAGTCCTGATTAAAAGCGTTGTACAAAAAATCGTTGAGGTTATATAAATCAATACTCGAAAAGAAGTTGAATTTTTCTCACTGTCTACTACTACATATAAGATTTTGAATAGGGGAAGTTTCTGAAAGTTCAGTTATGATGAAAATAATTTAAAATATCGCGATTAAGATTAGTTTAAAAGTCTGGGTAATGATGGATTCCACGTGGTTATGAGATGTTTGTAAACCGGTAACAGACTAAATATGCAATTTGAATTGCACTGATCACATAAAACCTTGTTTTCCTATTTACCAAAACTCACGTGGACATAAAAAAAACAAACAAGATTTCTAACAATGTATTGATTGAATTCTAAAGTTGTCGTCGTAATGAATGTATGTCTCGTGACGTCTTGCATCAGTCCTAAAAGTATCTGAAATAGATTTAAACTACTTATTATTTTATAAGTAGAATGAAATTAGCAAAAAGATTGCTCAGACTATCATAATGTCCAATCTTTGGGAAGAATACATAGATGTTATATGATGAGGTTTAATTGAATGAAATATCTACGTTTTAAACTGCTAGATACTGAGTAAGGTATTTCTGTGCTTTATTTTATGATTCATGCTGATATATGGTTTCAATACTTCCCCTGGATAATTTATTCTCTAATGAACTATAGACGAACCTGAAATGATTCTACTTACTTACATTTTTAATTGGTTTAAAGTGCTTGTACAAGGCAATCCTTATCCTGAATTATCATCCATGTCGGTCACAGATAATATGTTGCAGTTGTAAACTGTTATGACTCAGTGAGAAATAAGTTGTAAGGACCTTGTTCTAATTTCTGGATAAGTCAACTATTTTCCTCTTTTCACTTGCTTTTGTGTACCTATTCTGTGTAGTAAGTTCTAAAAAATGTGAGCTAGATTGCTCCGAGTTATGGCATACGGAATAAGTGTGAGTCAACGGGTAGAGTACGTGCTTCACGGTGTTTACTGAAAGTGTAGTATCTAAAAATGTTCAGCGAGTGTCCTGTTCATCGAAGAGAATATGTACATCGGTTTAGATGGCTGAAATAAAATTCACAGAAAAAATAGCGATCTTATGTGCAGCACACACACACACAGCTAATAAATGAGTGGAGTAATGCTCGAAAATACTGAATTTTTCTGTTGAACACTAAATGCAGCATGATTTCCTCAAAAAACTATTCTATCCTAATTAGACTCTCTCTTATTGTGGTGTTTCGTTCTCTGAACTGGATCTTTCAGTTGTGGAGCTTTCATCGTTCTTCTGAACAATATCATCAGCACAAACTTCGGATAGAAGTGAAATATTCTAATTTCTCCAAGTTTGACCTGTAGAAGAACAATGTAAGCTCCACAACCGAAAGATCCAGCTCAGTGAACGAAACACCACAATAATCATCCATCTCAGTTACGAATTTTCTCCACCAAACTCTCTCTTACCAATAACTCAAGTATGAGTTTGCACTAAACCTTAAACCGACTAGAATTG
>OX103976.1:1187376-1235196 GCA_944470395.2 Schistosoma turkestanicum | reverse complement strand
TATAACGGAAACATATATTCGGGATGCGATGAAACTGCTACAGAATTTAGGTTTAGTACTGATAAACAGGAAAACATTGTCAAATGTATATCGTGTACATTAATTAATAGAGAGAGAACACGTTTTTAGTTACTCAACAGAAAAAGAGTAAGCAAAATTGCAGAGTAAAGTTACTCAAAACTAATGTAACTAAATTTAATTGCATAAATTTGGATGTGAATAATGAACTCATTGAGAAAAGCACCAAACTGCGTCACCACGCAAGCCCTAAATTAGAATCCTCAAGGCCAAAGGAAAAAACGAAGACCAAGGAACCTTCTACTCCGAGCATTGGAAGTAGACATAACAAGAATGAACAGCAACTGGGCAGAACTGGAAAGTAAAACTCAAGACAGAATTTGTTTAGAGAACGCTGGTCGGTGACCTATGTTGTATTAACATTAGGACAACAAAATACTGGTGTTGGAGATGTTAGATCCCCAGAACTCACTTGGAAGAGGTCCTAATTTTGAATTTCTTATGTTTTCGCGCATAAGCTGCTTAGTTGACCTGCAGCTTACATTTCCCACTCGGAAAATCCCTGACTATCATTGGTTTGATGGATTATGTTAGTACGGTATTTTTGTGGCGCTCACAAGGACGTTTCTATCATGTATAAATAAGCTCGCTCGTATTTACTAGGTTCTTGTAGAACACACTTTCTACGCCTTATCAAGACTTCTTGATCTAGTTAGCAGGGCCGGGGAAAAATGGATTAGAATAGCCTATTATAACATTGCATCATTAGTCTTCGCTCCGTTTACCGAGTACGATGAACGCTTAATAGTTCAATTATATTAATTGACGACCATGTCAGTTGGTCACTGTAATAAAACTTTTCATTAGACAGGAAATAATTTCAACATTGTTTCATTGATCCTATTAAAGCATATAAAAAATACTCACATCATATGCTAAATAACCACAGATTATTACATCATTCATTAAAACAAATCATCTCATTCATTCATTCATTCATTCATTACCCGCCTTGAACATTGAACTAACAACTATTAAGGACACAGATTTCATGTCTCATTTGAGGCAGTTATATATATGTGTTTGTTTATCTATCCACTATCAGTTTGTACATGTCTGTCTGTCATCTTTTTATCATTTATACAAATCATTGAAATGATCATTATACAAACCGCCTACGTCTCATCTCTTTATTATTTTATTTTTTTTTTCAAAAAAACAAAACAAATGACCTTCAAAAACAACCAATCCATGCTTGGTCTTCGATTATTGATTTCAAATAATCAGATTGGTCAATTTTTTCCCAAATTATTGTAATAGGAGCATCTGACGAAACAAAAAAAGATTAATCACGACACATTTTGATTTTTGAATTGTTGAATAATGAACATGATCATGTCATATTGATCAGGATCGTTGTTTAAACATTGGAATATTTTTACTGATTTATTTACTGATTTTTACTTTTCATTGATAATTTATTTACAAAACGAAACTTTAAACGAATAATTTCATTGAAAATCTAATTAATACCGATAAATTGTGTTTCTTCAAATAAAATATAAGTAAGTCTCGAATTTTCGGGAGTATCATTTTTTTTTCTTGAGTAGAAATTTCTAGAATTGGCCCATTTTTGTATTGTAAAAAAAGAATTTATTTGATTCAAGATGACTGACAGTTTTTCTTTATTTTTAAGTGATTATTAATATGTGATAACATTTAACTTGTGATCTAGAATGAGCTTTGTTGAAATGATTTTCAATTTTTATGTATGAAACTCTTAACAATTATCAACAAATAACTATTATGCAACCGTACAATTAATATAACAGTATCGACAGATAAGAAACGTGAAATACTTGGCCCCTGGATTCTGAAATCTAAATTTTAGTGTAAACTGTTAATTGAATTGTCATAATTGAGTTTACGAGTCATAGACAGTGTTGTACTGTTCAAATCATTTGAAACTATCAGGAATTTTCTTGACCTAGTTCTCAGAAAATGTTATTTTATGATACAATTTCAAGGAACTTTCAGAGAGTTCGACTGAAAAAATTGTCAGAAATAATGATTACCGATGTTAGGAGTATTCATGACTTGAAAAAATAGACTCAACCGAAAACGTATTGTTTTTTCATGCTTAAAAAAATATTTTTCGTTCTAAAGGATTGAAGTAATCGAGTTTAAACTTTTGGAAAACTAAACCACCTCACAATTCCATTCTATGCGTTGTTTCACAGTGGCTTTCGGTGACAAACTCTTAATTTTCAGTAATTGTTTAATTCCTTAGTCTAAAGTTATGGTCTGAAGGTCATTCAAAACTTTGGACCAATCAACTGAGAACCCAGCCTAATGAATATTTATGATATAACTCGATCCTCACTGTTTGTCTCGTTTTTGACTCGGTCAATTTTATCTAAAAAAACTGAACATTAGATCCTTTCAGGAGTTAATCATTGCTAATGACAAATAATTGTTATTGATTAAATGAAATGACTTTTAAGAAAGTTTTAATTAAATAGTTTCAGATTTTGAATAAGTAGTACAAAAAACCTTAACTGAACAATGATATTATTTTCGATCCTTACTCAATTACTTACTTACGCCAGTTACCCCTAATGAAGCATAGGTCGCCGACCAGTGAAGTATTTTTCTGGGTCGCGTTGGATTTTTACGGGATGGAGTCGCTAACCCTATGCCCAACCCTTCTCTTTTGTCGGAGTTGAGACCGGCAGTAACTCTAGAAGAGCTCTAGGCGGAGTTTCTTTTTTAGATCTTAGCTTTGTTAAGCTTTGTTATTTATAAATAAAAGGCAAGAAATGTATTTTTGCCAAATATTAGTATAATGACATATTGTAAATCTGTGACTAATTTCTACTACATGAAATCATCTCGCATTGAAAGATTTTCTTGCTGATTTTTAAGTTAAGTTTTAGTAAATAACTTTAAAATGGCTAGTTCCTTTCAACTATGTAATGCCCATGTCTAGTGTGGCGGTATTTTACAAGATAAAGGAAAAAGAGTACTTTGTTTATAGGTTATATCTACTATTTGATTATAAATTTCTAGGTCTCGTTACTAAATGTCAAGTTGTTCATAGCTACAAGCAGAGATAGATGAGCATTTTGTTACAGTTCGATCAATTGGGAAATTTGATCTTGTTGATTACTCAGTCTACATAGATCAGTCCTACTGGTGATCTATCGTAGTTTGAATGTTTTGATGTGAAGGTTTCCGATTGTAATACGAGGATTCAGGTTCCTATCCCTTACAGAGCATTATTTCTTTCAAAGTTTCAGCAAGTTTGCTGCTGAAAAGTATTGACCATCAAAAAACCTAGGTCAAGCATAGTTCTTCAGTCAATTACATCCAACCATCTAAATGGCTAAATTAACTTAATTTCTATGCAAAAAATTGGGGATTTATATTCGGTATTAAACCAATTTTTACGCAGATATACGATCGAAAAGGTTTTTCGTAAAATGACTACCTTGTCTAATGTTAGATGTCTGACAATGAAACAACCATAAATGCAAGTCTTTTTCAACTGCAAAATACATAGAAATACAATAGTTTGTTTCAATAATTAAAAACGATTTTATGTACATACTTAGACTGTAATTACGTGAAATGGAAAACTTGGAATTTCTAATAAACTGATTGATTCCAAAACTTGATACTGTGTTAGTTTCAGAAATGTTCATGTCGAACTAGACGAGTAGGATTTCCATACAGACTAACTTCATAACGTTATTTTTTTCTGGTTAGCGTTTTTTTAACGAGTTAGTTTTTTACGGGACAGACATGCTAACCCCATGCCCAACCGTCTTCTTTTAATCGAGCTTGGGACTGGCAGTATCCCCAGAGGGGTTCCGGGCGGATTTATCTTCATTAACGCATAATAATAATATTTCTATTTAATATTAAATGTTTAGTACAATATGGAGTTCGTTGCACACGAAATCAACTTAGGGAAATTATCTCATGTCTTAGCTTAAAAACGATATAATACCATAAAAACACAGGAAACCGACAAGGCATTAAAGCAAAGCTCTTTGAAACCTGACATTAATCAGGATATTTTAAGACTGAGAAACTTTGAACTCAATGAATAATCTTTTAAACACTTAACAATAAGAATTGCTTTTGTAGGGTACTAGTCTTGAAATAAACTTTACACATGTAAAACACTATTTAGACATGTCCTGAAAGCTGGAATTCATTACTAAGATTGAAGTGTATTCTCTTTAACAGAAAAATAGTAATCCCAATTGATAGACACAATTTGATTGTTTCTCTATTTTCGAAAACATGAATGAGGGAGAATTTTATGACATTAAGTATCTGTTACATTTTGTGCTTGATCGTGCTTAAACGTGAACTGCTACCTAGTCGTCAGAAAACTACTTCTGAAATTCGAACAGGTAATTATCTTGACAAAAGACTCTAGTTACTTTCAAGAATCAGAAGTTAATTGGTTAAAGTATGGTTTTAGTTTATGAGGTTAGTGACTGTTTAACCAAGTTGTGTCGCAGTTTGTTGATTTTTTGAGTTGATATTTACAAGTGTGACTGGAACTTCCTTAGATCCTGTCCAATAAACTATAAATCAGCTTTGGTTAGAACGCTCTTCAACCATGTACGAACATTGTGATCTGAGGATAGAATTACAAAGGAATCGGCCATAGTTGAACCCACAAACCTCTATAGGTATGACTAAAGAAAAGTAAACAGAATATCCTACGATGGAGAAAAATCCCGTCTTCTCAATATTTGGTTTCAAAGGCGATGAAATAGCCGGACAGGTCGATTTTAGACTAAAATCAGTGCTAAAAAGAACTTAAGAGACAACCGGATGTGGATAAATAACCCGCCTCATGTGAATACTAATCGAGTTTAACTGTTTACATGTATGTTCCAACGCACATACATCGAAAGAACTGAAAGAAGCGTTTTCGTCTGTGTCTCTGAACATATTCCAGAAAAGTTGAGACTATATATAAGCAAAACATTTTCATCAGCACAATTGCTCGTCGTCACCTTCTCGACAGTAGACATAACGTTGTAGTCCTTACATCTTTCAAAATAATCAGCAAATAAAAGAATTCAAAAGTGTTACGAATTGTTGAAGCTGTCGTCTCAATGAAAAAAATATTTAAACTGAATTTATTTAACCAAATAGTAACAGTTTTCAATCTTGTTTTACTGCTTTTTTTAACTTAAAAATGAGCGGACAGTTGAACAATTTCATTTCTTACGTATTATAATTTCTTACTATCCGTCTATTTTAAGATTTGAACTCAGGTTATTCTTGATAACTCCAAGATAAAGAATGTACAGTTGTTCTGTTTTATTGATTGATACTGTGATTTTAAGTTGTAAGTAGTTGAGAAGGATCCATGAAATACAATAAATTCATGTTATTCTGCGATGACATTGAAGTTTATGTATGAAAAATACGTATGAACTAAATACCATCTTTTGAAATAGAATCTTATCTGAAAAAATGCACTTTGTTGATGAGTTCTATACTAGGATGAAATGACCTTGCAGTGCTTCTAAGTTTTCAGTGGTCTTCTAACAGTGATCAGTTCATATTTTCAATGAAACTCAAAAAACTCAACAACCCTATAATGATATAGTTAAGTGTTCTTCCGATGAAAGTGTGCTTTTTTATTATGTTCGTCACTAATTATGCTTGAGGCTATTACGAGTTTACCTTAGTCGATAAACGCGAACGAGACAATGAACCAGCGTCCAGATAGGCAACCTTGAAACCCAAGCAGAAATAAGAAGGCTTTGTAAGCGTAGAAAGTATATTCTACAAACACCCAGCAATCACAATACAATCAAGCATACAACTCTTGCTTATTTATACATCATAGAAACGTCCTTGGGGCAGTTACGAAAATAGCACACTAAAATACACAGCAGCCAATCACAGCCAAGGAATTTCCTGGTGGGAAATGTGATCTCAAGGTCAACTGATCAGCCCATACTTGCAAACATGAAATCCAAAATAAAGCATTTATCAAGCGAGTTCTGTGGATCTAACATCCCCAACATTTTTACAGCGTCGTGCATCTTTAAGACAATTCTTACCACTCAGTCATGTGGACAACAATCTATTCTATTTACTTGTTATGTAAACTCACTTGACTGATTATTTCCACACCATAATTTACAATAAAAAAAATCTATCTCTCAGATTCATCCTATTTAATTACACACCTACGCTTGTCACGCCTAATAGAGCATAAGACGCTAACCAGCATTCTTCAACCTACTCTATCCTGAACATTCCTTTCCAATTCTAACTAATCACTATTGATTTTTTCCCTGACTACCTCCGATTCTTGGTTCAATGTGTTGCTTGGTTTACCTCTTTTCTATTGACCTTGAAGATTCCAAGTTAGTTGTGTGTAGTAAAAATTGTGACTTTGGAGTTGGTTGACAATTGTTTTGAGTTCAAGATATTCTTTAATTGTGGCAATACTACTCTTGCTTTGTTATTCCGTGTCCTTACATCTGCAACAGATCCATCTTGTTCATCAGTAATGCTGCCCAAGTGTGTAAAAGTTTCTAGATCTTAAAAAGCCCGTCCATCAAGTGGGATTTGATTAGTGTATGCTATCTTGTATCTAAAGATCTTACATTTTCCCCTATGAATGTTGAGGTCTACTGTTGCAGAGGCTACAGCTTATTTCCATTGCATATTTATCCCACATACTAATAATAGTGTTGTTTAAAAAGTGTCTACTATTCGTGAATACTTTCATTGTTGTTATCACACTATCTAATTAATCTATAAATAACCATTTGTCTGTAACTAGTTCATGACATTTAAACAAAAAGCAGATTCCTAACTGTCATTTTGTATTCAATAATCAATTCAAATATACTTTTAATTGTTTAGTTGGCGTTTTTTTGGTTGCTTTGATGGCTTACTTTGTTTTCCTTTATGGTTGGTCTATGTTTCATTAATTGATCATTGAATGTGTGTTTGAAAACGGTTTCTTCATAAATGAACTTAGAAAAAAATATAAATACAATTTTCCAATGTGATTTTCTTTAAAAAATAATGATTAACTACTATTTTGGTGTGAGCTACTTATAAGTGTGTCAACGTAATGTCTGGCAGCAGCAGATGGAGGAAGATCAAGGAAGGAAGAGTTAGTTAGAAAACAATGGAATTTGTATGAAACGCATGAATAGTGACAATGGATTGATGTTTTGCAACAGGAACAGTCCAGTTCGATATGATGATGGACTGATATTTTGCAAATTAACGATTTACGATATGGTTTTCCGATTTTACTGAGTAACTCTGTAATTTTCGTTAAATACAATCCGGCTGCGCCACCTGTGTTCTCGTTCACTGATTGTGAAACAGTGGATTAATAGTTAAAATAGTTGAGTTTTAAAATAAATAATTCACACGTTTTCACTTTTGTTTAATGAATTTGGTTTGAGCAGTTAAATATTTCTCAATAGCCATCAACCAGCTCTTACGTAAGACATTGGATTTTGATCAATTTGGTCTCTCATCCTGAGGGCGGTTGTCACCTCCCGGCTGCCCACACCGTGGAAGGTTGCTTCTTGAGGAACCTGAAAAAGGAGATAGATTAGCGTTGGTCTTAGAGACCTGGGTGTGTAACCGCAGAGTCCAAGGGACAACTGCTTGAAGTGGGTCACGCACGGCTTTTTTATGAGAAGTTTTTTGAGTATTAGCTCCGCTCTCGAAAGCCCTTAGTGGGCACCCTTACCGCCGGAGATGGAGATCCGTGAGGTAGGGTGAGGTGTGACATTTTTAGGGTCGACCTTTTCTAACCCTTCCTTTCTTCCCTGTGAGAAGGCAGGATCGCTGCAGATGCTGGTTGTCCGAGGGAAACACCTTACTGCTGTCACACCCCTCTGCAGTCAGTCAGCAGTACGACTTCGCCCTCAGACCTTGAGTAGCTGTATTTAGTCTCATCGTTCTCCAATCGAACTGCCTGGCATGATAGAACCTTTAGGAACATATGTTCCAGCCAATATAGTTCGGTTGGCTCGTCACGATAGGTAAGCCCGACCACCACGTCAAGGTAGCAGCTTCGGTCGGGCACAGGTGCATCCACTCTTTGTGTTCTATGAAATTCTAAGCTTCTGCATTCCTCATAATCTCTACCTTTCTCCTTCTGAATTTATCTTACTGAATTATACTTCTCGAATCATATCTTCGCTCCCTAATCTTCTCCATTATCGCTATCACTGTTGGATTTGAACTGACAGTTACGTCTCTGTGCTGATGTGGCATGTAAACCTGAACTGATGTACGTACGTACGAAGTTCTGCGTTGTATCTGTCTGTCTGTCTGTCTACGTAAGACATACCTCTAAGTACATCACTGTGTTTTTGAGTGAATGTGCTACACTGTTATTAATCTTTCGATTGTTGGAAATTCAGTGTTTTTGGTGGTACCATTGATGAATAACTCATTTAGGTGTCTTTGTTCTGAATTTTCCTTGTGATTAATGGTATACATACAACTGATGAATTGTAGGATCGAACTACGCCCCAATGATAACTTTTCACGGAACTAAGTAGTACTACTGGTCATTACACAACAGTCATCTTTCAAGCAGCATTTCTACGAACATCTGAAACTTAAAATAACTGTCAACCAACAACAAAGTCACAATTTCCAAGACAAATGTCAAGACAGTTCTTTTGTATGGATGCGGAACTTAGAGAACTGTGAAGCCATCATCCACAAGGTAAAAGTTTTCATTAACAGTTGTGTACAAAATATATTGTGAATCCGTTGACCAAACATCATCAACAACAACTACCTATTATGGGAGAGAACAAACCAGATTCCAGTTAAGAAAGAAATTTTAAAAAAATGGATGGAGGTAGATAGGAAAGCACCCAACTTCGTCACTAGGCAAGCACTTACTTGGATCTCTCAACCTGAAAGGAAAAGAGGTTAGACCAAAGAATAAACTGCGTCGAGAATCGGAGACACATGGAAAGAATGATTAGTAGTTGGGTGAAACTTGAATGGAAAGCTGAGGACAGAGTAGGTTGAAGAATGATGGTAGACGGCCTATGCTCTATTAGTGATAACAAGTGTAAGTTAGTAAGTAATCTATCAATTAGAGTTTAATGAACTCGGATTTGGGCAAAACTAATTTTGTTAGAATTAGTTATACTAAGTGAATGCTCATATTGAAATAAAACGAATGAGATTCGAATCTATAGATCTCATTATTATCATTCTAGTGGTTTTAGACTACCAAAAACCAGAGTGCAAAGTTTGAACGCATGAACGTGTACCATAATTACTAATTTATATCTGATCGACTGAATTCAAAGGAAATTATTCGACTTACTCATATTTTTTACACATCGATCAACAAGTTTTGTCTTAGTACAAGGCTTCACAATAGTGTGTATCTATAACCTTGACAATTGGGATTGAACTGGGGATATTTGATCTAGTCTGCGCGAGTGACTACATCTAGACCACCAAGCTAGTATCATATTGCATTCAAGTAGAACTCCGATCAACCTGAAGGATTTCGAGGTTACGTTCGTCACATCTGAAATAATTCAACTTCACTGACCATAGTTTTCGACTCCGATAATTATACCTCAGTGCTCATCACTTGTAACTCATTGATAATTGTCTAATCCGCTCTGTTCCCAATAAAACTCAACAACAACCACACTTTCATACTGAAATGATTCTTAAAATGAGTTTAGATTTTCTGATTTTCAAAAGTCAACAATTATTTCCAATAAATCTTTGTTGTGTTATGTGCATTCTGTATGAATCGATACATGAAATCAGCACCTTTTAACAATTATTGTCAAGAATAGGTGAATTTTAAGTAGCAGTATAATCTAAGATGCGAATACTCATCATATTTAGGGCATATCACTGTGCTTCAGATTCTCCTGCTGTAAACACAATCCATCTACCTCGCTCGCGAAACTGATGCCACTGAGAGAGGTAGTCAGGAATGAGTGCTGTTTCTGAGTCCCATACTAGGACGAAACGTCTATTCAGTGCTTCCAGGTTTCTAGTGATAGTCTACGATCGACCCATTGATGACTTCAATGAAAAAAGAAATCATACGTAGATTCATTACCACGAAACTAATGATAAATCGTCGACGTAATTCATTGATTTTAAGTTATGTAGTCGGTTATTTCATTGAAATTATAAATCGATCAATAAGAGACCAACATTAGAAAACTGCAAGCATTGGACACTCGTTTCGTCCATGTATAGGACTCATTAGCATCGTGCATCCAAGATCCTACCATCGGGAATCGAACTCAGGATCTTCAGTGTCGCGTGCGAACGTTTAACCGTTAGACCTCCGAGCCAGCATCCAACGGTGTTAGCGTCTAACTTTGATAAATCTAATGTTTTTCAGTAACCTCACCCACTGTTTTCGATAGTTACTACCTAACCCTGAAAGAATTGAACTTCACTGATCACTTACTAACGCCTATTACCTCTAATGGAGCATAGGTCACCGACCAGCGTTCTCCAACCTACTCTGTTCTGGACCTTCCTTTCCAGTTCTACCCAGTTTCTACTTCATTCTTTTGTTATCTGATTCCAATTCTCGGTGTGGGTCCTTCTTTGGTATTCCTCTTTTCCTTTGGCATTGAGGAGTTCAAGTGAGAACTTGTCTCGTAATCCAGTTGAGTGCTTGCCCCAGTATGTATCCAACCCACTTCCATCGGTTTTTCCAAATTTATTCCTCTTCTAGAATTTGATTTGTTCTCTTCCACATTAGTTTGTTGCCGATAGTGTCCAGCTAACGAATTTGGAGTACTTTTTGTAGACAATTGAATGATGAAGGCTTTTGTGATTCTCTATGTCTTCACTAGTCACAGCTTCAATGAAACTCAATCATTTTCATAACCCCATGATAAAATATTGGTTTTTTATTTTCAATTAGGTCACTTAAACTGAATTGACTGATAAACATATGTATATAATAGTGAGTGTACTACTACTACTACTATTACTACTACTACTACTAGTTATAGTAATAACATTATTAATACACCTATTCTTAGTTGAAATGATTCATTGTTGCGTGGCCTACCACTACTACTACTACTACTATTAATACTACTAGTACTACTACTACAACCGCACACATATGCATACGATAAGTAAAAAGTACCAGAATGACAGAATGAATAAACGACTCCTTTTTTTACACTCTTGATAATTAATTTATGATTCATTCATTCATTATTCCATTGTGGTACAAAATACACCAACAGAAAATTTGAAATTTCTACACATTGACGCTTGAAAAAATTGATACGATAAAACAAAAAATGAGTCATTTTCTTATTTGTCTTTAAAAAAATAGAAACATCATCAGAAGATAAGTAATGTGACCATGATTTGGTGAATATACACTAATCATAATCATAATAATAAGTATTTAAGTATTCATAAGAAAATAACAAAGCAGTTACGCTTTTCTGTTTATCATTTAAGAAGTTGTAAATGCATTTGAAAATGTACTATTTTTTATATTCAGTAAAAGCATGACTGTCAGAGTTGACATAATCAGAATTAAGATGTAGGTACATTTGTGTACCGCTCTAAATGTTTTTGAAATGATATATGGAGAAAAATTCTTTTGTGTATAACTCATACAATAGTCTTAATACATAACAGATGATTAGCTCTGTTTCTGTATTAATTTACTTACTGACTGCCAATGAGAGCATGGGCTACCGACTAGCATTCGACAGTCTACTCTATCCTCAGATTTCCTTCAAAATGCTAACTAACTGCTATTCAATCTTCGCATGTCTGTCTCGGATTCTCAGAGCAGAGTGTTCCTTAATGTTCCTGTTTTCCTTTGGGGATTTGAGGATTCCAGGTGAGAGTTTGCCTTGTGAAACAATTGGGTTCTTTGCAAATTGATGAAATAAAGTTTACCGAAGAAACCAAAGTGTACCAAACGAAGTGAACAAACAATCTTCACTGGTTAATACATTAACAATATTCTTTTAAAATGAATAAGTAAATTAAGACCCGTGATGGTGTAAGGATTACTATCTATTCCTTTTTACTATGCAGTATTGAACACATTTTCAAGTATGTTTCCATTCACATTTATTGTGTCAGTTCTGTAGGTAAGAGAATGTAAGTTTCCCGAAGTAAATCTATCTACGTACAACGTCGTTAACACCGTTAGTATTACGTCACAAACTAACTTTATTAAGACCTTCAGTTTTCTCTCTCAATACAACATTTTATTGATATTCATATAAGTTGACAGACCAATGATAATTTACTTTCGTTTATATTAAACGATATAAATTGTGATCATTGCATAAGTAAGACAATACTTACTTCAAAATCACAGGTAATCAAATTAATAGGTGTTTAGTAATATCAATAATGGTGTAGTGAAGGAGAACACAGGTGAGGGAAACCGAATTGTAGTATTTAACGAAAATTACAGAGTTACTCAGTATAAAATAGGAAAACCATATCGTAAATCGTTGTTAATTTGCAAATCTTCAATCCATCATCAATCCATTGTTGTCTGACATTTCACTCACAATTCATTCGTTTCATACAAATTCCATTGTGTTCCCACTCTTCTTCCTTTCACTTGATCTTCCCCCATCTTCTGCTGCCAGACATTACGTTGACATTCACGTCATATACTACTTATAAGTAGCTCACACCACAATGAGTTTATAGAAAACGATCACTATAGTTTCAGACAAATAAATTACCACTGAATGTTTTAAAATTGCATGGTATTTCGTAACCATCACTCATCAACATTGAAGATATTTTCTGTCGTTGAAATCATGAATTGATCACTCTTAGACTATCATTAGAAACCCGGGAGTACTGAAAGGATGTTTCATGCTAGTATGGGACTCATCTGTGTAGGGTGTGGGATGGTTGCTCACAGAAGACAATGGATAATGGTCGCGCAATATCGTGGATTGATTGAGATTAGACATTAATACCGTTGGATTGCGGCTAAGCGGTGAAGAGTCTCCGTGGGCGAGACCGAAAATGATAGCTTCGATTTCCGCGCACACAGAATTCCTTCATGCACAATGCCAAAAAGTCCCATACTAGAACGAAACATTCATCCACTGCTTCGAGGTTTCTAATGGTTACTTACTTACTTACTTACTCCTGTTACCACCAATCGAGCATAGGCCGCCCTCGGCTTCCGTTTCAAGTTCTGTCCAATTTTTGTTCATTCCTCTCATATCTTTCTGTATTTCTCGGCGTAATGTGTTCCTTGGCCTTCCTCTTTTCCTTTTGCCTTGAGGGTTCCATGTGAGGGCTTGTCTTGTGACGCAGTTAGGTGCTTTACGTAGTGTGTGTCCTATCCACCAACTCCACTGCTTCTTCCTGATTTCCTCCTCCACTTGAATACGGTTTGTTCTCTCCCACAGTATGTTGTTGCTAATGGTGTCTGGAAAACGAATCCGAAGTATTTTGCGTAGACCACTGTTCATAAATACTTGTATCTTCTAATTGGAAGTCTAGAATAAATCATATTCTGATTATTTTTACCTATGAAAATAATTTCGTAACTCTACCGTCATTAAAAAATTTTGCATTTCAGACGAACGAACATTTATTATCCTGATAAAAAAATGGGCTAAATCTGTCATGTTAGAATGAATGGTTGTTATTAGGTAGATAATATCCCGGAAAAAAAACCTTGAGCGTTTTTTTTCCCTGAAACTAAAAGCAATTAAGGGCTAATAAATTCATCATACTTTAGATTTTTTTAATCAATCTATTATTAACTAGTACATTTTTATATTCAAGTACATACATCATTATTGGGGATAATATTAAAATCATTTTCCATTTTGATTGGTAATAAAGTTTAATGGTCTTAATTAGAGTAACGGTAGATATTTTTTCTCAAAAAGAAACGTTTAGTTATTACAATTTATGCTTTATGAATAAGGGTTTTTTTGAATTATCTGAATTTCGATTTATCTTTGTTCATGTTATGTGCTCATTACTATATGAACTAAGTGGTAGGGAGTGATGTAGTTGAGCATGTTGACTAGCTTCATGTATCTTGGGAGTTTCATCAATGTTGATCATCTGGTGACTGACGAAATCTCAGCAAGCTTGATTGGTTTTCGCCAGCTTGTGTCAATTATGGAGTTGGTGAGATATCCGTTTGCTAACCAAATGACAAGTTGACTACACAGTAGTTCGCTCTGTCTTACTATACGGATGCGAAACATGGCCAGTCACGGTAAACAATTTTCGTAGGTTACTGGTTTTCGATTATAGATGTCTTCGTAGCATTTATCGTATATCCTGGGACGGTTCAGTAAGTAATTATGGTATTAGGAAGACGGAATTAGACAAGGATGGCAGGTCAATAGATGAAGTGGTGAAACTTCATCTGTTGAGGTGGTTGGGACATGTGTTACGAATATCTAACCACCAACTGCCTCGTCGAGCTATGTTTTGTGGTGTAGGAGTAGAATGGAAGAAAGTTAGGGGCGGCCAAACCAAAACATGGCACAAATCCATGAAGTCATTAACGAGTGGACTTAGCCATGTCGGTAATTGTCGACTACCTGGTTGGGGTCCGCGAGATGATAATAATCGATGGTTAGAGACCTTGAATGACATGGCTCAAAATCGTTTGTAATGGCGCCGGTGCATTTATTCTTTGTGTTCTCTCAAATCCTAATCTTCTAGGTTCTTCAACACCTCTAGTTTTGACTTTCTAAACTTTTCTCATTGAATCATACTTCTTGAATAATATGTTCTAATCCTAACCTCTCCGATTATTTCTAATACCTTAACTACCTCTTCTACTATTGGATTCGAATTGAATTATCTGAATGTTGATTTATCTTTGTTCATGTTATGTGCTCATTACTATGTGAACTAAGTGGTAGGGAGTGATGTAAGTGAGTATGTTGTCTAGCTTCACTTATCTCGAAAGTCTCCTCAGTGCTGACGGCCAGGTGACTGACGAGATCTGAGTACGGATACAAAAGGTTCGATTGGCTTTTGCCAACTTGCGTCACCTATAACGTCGGTCAGATATCCGTTTGATAACCTAAGGTCGAGTCTACTGCACAGCAGTTGGTTCTGTCCTAGTATATGGATGTGAAACACGATCGGTAAGAGTAGAAGACATTCGTTAGTTACAGATTTTCGATTATAAATGTCTTCAAAGCATTGCTCGTATATACTGAGACAACTGAGTAAGCAATGCTGCCATTAGGAAAGGAGTACTAGCTGAGGATGGCAGGTCAATAGGGGGGGCTAGGGGCGGCCAAACCAAAACACGGCAAAAATTCATGAAGTAACTGAAAAGTTGACTGAATCATATTAATAAATGTAGACTGCAGGGTTGGGGTCCACGAGACAATAGTAACCAAAGATTAGAGACCTTGAATAACATGGCTCAAAATCGTTTGCAATGGCGCAAGTGCATTCACTCTTTGTGTTCTCTCAAATTCTAATCTTCTGAATTCATCATCACCTCTATCTTTCTCTTTTTAAGTTATTTCACTGAATTATACTTCTTGGATAATATCTTCCAAACCTAGTCTTCTTCATAGCCAATAATACCTTTACTATCTGTATGACTATGTGATTTGATTCGACATTACCGCTAATAATTCTACTATTTCTACCACTATGGGATTTGCACTGACACCTGCGTTTCTGTGCAAATGTGGTATGGCAACATGAACTGATGAACGTTGTAACTGACTAACTTAATCATGGTGTAGTGACGTGGGACATGACTCCAATTTTTATAGGAACGATTAAATATGCTATCAAATAAAACTTTATTCTAATTTTCGTTTAATATACTTAGGTAAATCACATTTATACGACGGCGATAACTAGTTACCAGGTATGGATTTAGTCAAATGAGTTTATTTCACTCAGTCATCTATGCATATAAACATAACAATGCAAATCGTAAGACCAAAGTGAAATACACTAGAAAAGACTAGGGAGCCAACTCAATGACTGAGTATTTCTAGTCTGACAAAAATAGGCTAAAGACATGTAATAAACTAAGTAAGCAGTGCACACCTACACACATATTTAAATAAAAACAACCCAGGATTATGAACGAATCATAGACGAGGTTGAAAGACGTATGAACGAACACTAACTCAAGAAGAATGGGTTGATGAATTTGTTCAAAGTCCTCGGACAAGCCATTTGGAATCGACATACGATAGGTTTTAATCAAACCTGGAATACAGTTATTTCCATCTATCAGATACAAAGGGATACTCAAATTTATTTCTGTCAATAGGCTGGGATACTTTCCAAGTTCCTGAACGAAAGCAAGTGGTTTCCCTAGGGCGCTAGTTGATGAGCCTTTGACTTATAGTTTCATGATTCATACACCGGTTCATACACCTTTCGTTCTGTCAGGATTCTTCAGCCATTATACACCAGTGGTTTTGGATTAAGGTTTTCCAACTCCTCCGGATGGGACGTCCGTATTCACCAAGTCTGGTAAAGCCTTTATTTGACAATCGCTTTTCACCCTTTCCATTTCGTAAACAACATTTTTGCCATAATAGGGAAATGAGTAGGACTTCTTTGACAGTGGTTATATATATGCGGTCATATGAGGGTAATTCGAGAGAGAGAGAGCGGACTTTCCTCAAGCTCAGTCGTACCACAGGACATTTACGCACAACCAATACATCCATTATAGAAAAGAATTTAATGCCTTCAGTCATCTTGATCCTTGTATCCTTATTCCTCTTTTTTTATATGCAATTATAGCTGTGAAACATGGCCAGTGAGAGTAGAAGATATTCGTCGGTTACTTCTTTTCGATCATAGGTGTCTTCGAAGCATTGCTTGTATATCGTGGGACACCCGAGTGAGCAACGCTGTTATTAGGAATCTGGTACTAGGTAAGAATGGCAGATCAATAGATGAAGTAAAGGAACTTCATCAGTTGAGGTGGTTGAGACATATGCTGCGTATGCCTAACCACCGACTGCCTCGTCGAGCTATGTTTTGTGGTGTAGGAGTAGAATGGAAGAAAGTTAGGGGCGGCCAAACCAAAACATGGCAGAAATCCATGACGTCATTGACGAGTGGACTGAGCCATGTCGGTAATTGTCGACTACCTGGTTGGGGTCCGCGAGATGATAATAATCGATGGTTAGAGACCTTGAATGACATGGCTCAAAATCGTTTGTAATGGCGCCGGTGCATTTATTCTTTGTGTTCTCTCAAATCCTAATCTTCTGTATTCTTCAACATCTCTGGTTTTGTCTTTCTAAACTTTTCTTACTGAATCATACTTCTTGAATAACATCTTCTAATCCTAACCTCTCCGATTACTTCTAATTCCCTTACTACCTCTTCTACTATTAGATTTGAATTGACAATTACATCTCTGTGCTAATAATGCGGTATGGCAACATGAACTGATGTGTACTGACGTACGAAGTTCTACGTTGCATCTTACTGACTGACTAATAATTATGTTACTCTTCTTTTCACTTATGGTCTAATCGATCGATTCTAGGGCATTATTGGCTGTATGTCCCAATAATTCCTGGAAAATTCATCATCTTCTTTATTATTTTACCCAGTTCAACGTAAAAAAATTTTTAATTAAACAGAATTTTTATTGAAACAAACAAAAGCCAAAATCTAACAAAATCAAAATTTCCACTAATATTGAGAGTGAGAGAGCGAGAGAGAAAACGCTTCACAGTTTTTGTTTATCTGATAAACTTGTTCGATGTTCAATAATTTATTTCTACATGATCCTTCCTATTTTAAAAACGTTACTACCTTTTGTTTATATATCAAAGGATTTGTTTATCTAATTGAGAAGAGAAAAAAAACGTAGAAAGATTTTTTATTGAACTAATGATTGTATATATATATTTATATTTAAAAATGTGTAGTGTATTGTAAAATTAGAGATTGATTAAAACGTTGAATTGTGTGTGTGTGTGTGTTAAATTGTCAATGTTTACATCTTTGTGTGTGCAGATGTGTAAATTTGTATTGAATACGTGTTCTTTTTTGTTTAAAAGTGTTAACATGAAACGATTCATTGTATAGAATTTGCTTAATAACTTTTTTCTCAATTAATGGAGATTGTTGTTTATGATTTGAAATCATGAATGAATCATTATTAATAAACCATTATTAGAAAGTTGGAAGCATTAAACAGCCATTTTGTCATGGTTTAGGACTGTAACTGTGATATGAACATCGTTGTATGACGGCTTAGTGATCGAGATGTTAGACGTTTGCGCGCTAGATCGAAAGTTCTGGGTTTGAACCGTGTGGGCAGTAGGAGTTGTGGATGTGCACTGCTGATGAATCCCATATCAGGACGAAATGGCCGTTTAGTGCTTCCAGGTTTCTAATGATTGTCTAACAATCATTCATTTATGATTTCAGTAATTAATTTATAGTTTGGGAATTAATTTGTTTACTGATTGTAAGTAATACATTAGTCATTATAAGAATGACAATGTGTTACAAAAGTGATTTATTGTGTAGCAATGGAATTCAGGTTGTATATTTCGCCTTGTTGGATTTCATTTGGGTGTTCACTAGAAACTAGTCAGTCAGTCAGTTGATCAGTGAGTTAGCAATATCATAGAACTTGATAAGTATGTACATTAGTTCAAATTGCCATACTACATGAGCACAGATAGATGGAATTATCAATCCAAATCCCATTGTATTAGATGTAGTCACAATATTAGCGATTATGGAGAAGTTTAGAGTTCCAAAATATGATTCCAGAAGTATCATCCTGTGCAGTAAGTTTAAAACAGCTAATGGATGAAGGTTGAACAACGTCAAGGGTTAATTAAAGTTAGACATAAACACCATAGGATACCGACTAAGTAATCTTATGTTTAAGCGTTTACGCTCGAGACAGAGGATTTTGTGTTGGATTTCTGCTTTCAGGATCTTGAATGTACACTGCTGAAGAGTCTCATATTAGGATGAAACGGCCACCCAGCCTTTCCAGGTTCCTAATGGTAATCTTGCTTAAATTAACTCTTAATTTTAACCATTAAAATAATACAATCTCCACAAGTCTTCTTCCAAAATTTCATGCTTATTACCTATTATTCACATAAACCTAATTTTGAATTAGCCGAAATGAGAGTCGGTGGAATTTATTATTGAGAGAAGTTAACAAGGATTTACTAATGAATCTCCAAATTGACTCCTTAATGCACATTACAGAAATAATAAAAGATTCATAAATAATGACACAAAACCGAAATTCAGTGAACACTAGAAAGTCATGTAAATATTTTATAATAAGCTGCCTATTCCAGATATAAAATAGGCTTAACCTGAACCAAACTTCTGCCTTCGTTCATCACAGTCTTCTATGCGTGATGATTGCTTCAATCCTACCTGGAGCCGAATATGAAAGAGGAATACAAGATCACACTCTATCGAATCCCTCCATCGGTGGCTGACGGCAATGTGATCTAGTTGGGTCCAACGTTGAGACGACTTTGGAGGTCACCAGGTCAAGAGATGCTTTTCCTTATGCCTAAAGTTAGTGTTTGCTAAGAATAGGCGGTTGTCTGAGCATACTTGCAACAGACGGTCACCATTGTCTGTTCTCTGAGCTGCGACACCATAACATCCACCTAGGTGTCCTTCATTTTCACTTCGTCTACTTACTTGAGCAATAAAGTCACCAGCCATTAATACTATATCAGAGCGCCTTACTTTTTGGATGAGTTCCGAAAGCTTTCTGTAAAAATCATCTTTAACCTCGTCTGAACTGCAGTCAGTGGGGGCATAGGCAGATACGACGAAGAGGCAATGACTGGTGTATCTATCTTTCCGAGTCCTTACTGTCCCGTTTAGTCGGACAGCGCACAAGCGACTATTTACTGGGATCCAGTCAAGGAGAGATAGTTCTGCCCTACGAATCAATGCTATGCCTACGCCAGCGAGACCCCTGGAAGTAGCATCAGGGCTACCGGATACACGAAGAGTAAATCGAGCTGCTTCTTTATTTTAACAAGGTGAAATCAGATTAATGTCTTTACTAAGATCATGTATGCGCGTTCCCGAGACACAGCATACATCGATGGCACAAGATTCTAATGTCCTAGCTAAGAAAGCTTGTTGCCCTATTTGACACAATGTCCGTACATTAAATGCTCCAACATGTAGTCTAGAACAGGGTTTACTCGTGCTACTCACAGGAATCGAACCTAGTCCCTTCAGTGTTACTCACATACGCTTAAACTCTACACCACTGAGCTAGCCGACTTTGATCAATCTAACATTTTAATTAATATGTCTAACATATGCTTCATTCAAATTCATTTATTTGAATTTTTTTTCTCATACAAAAGTGTTATAACGCAAAAAAATAATGTTTTCTTTATTTTTTCTGAACTCAAATTAATGATAAATACAATAAATATATTTAAATAACTAGTCATTCTAATAAAGTACCGGTTTATTTAAATAATATTGATAATCATAAACATTGATATAACATTGAATAAAACATTGAACAGTAACGTCTAGACACAGAGAGAGGGAGTAAGTAGTTCATTGCGTGACAGCTTCGTACAGCTTCATCGGTATAGATTCTTCTTTTTTTTCAAAATAAAAACCTATTGACCAACTGAGATAATTTATTTGTTTTAATTCGACTACCGCTACGAATACTACTCACAATACTACTACTAATACTACTACCATTACTATACTACACGTACAAATCAACCAACACACCTAGGCATATAGATTAAAAATTAGTAAGCATTCAACATCAACTACTTACTACATTTCACCTTATTCTTGTGTTTTTACTGAAATGAATGAATTTTACTAAATGCAAATTAGATTTTTTTAAACGTAAACCTTTCAAAAAAATTGAATTGATCTTAAAGACACACATATCATCTATCTATATATTCAGTTTGTTCAGTTTTGTTCAATGTCATGAAAATTAAAACAAAATTAATGAGTTGGCCGAAAATTTCATTATTTTCATTATTCACTTGCTCTCTCTCTCTCTCTGTCTCTCTTTAAAAGTTTTGTTTTAACCGATAAGAGGAGAGGTCAACCAATCTTTTAAAAAAAAAATGGAATGAAATGGTTACTTGATATTGATTATTTTTTGCAAAAAATACACTGAAAAATATTTTTAATGAATTTCGATTCATTGTACAGTGTACTTTTTTTTTGTTTGTGCGGTCACATTAGTGCTAGATTAAAACAATGTTTTATCAATGTTCAAGGTATGATGACATTGTAATTATGAATTGATCAAAGTTTATGGTATTATGAAGTGACCTGGAAGCACATGATGCCTTTTTTATGACCAGATATGTAGGAATTCAATACAAGATCTTTTATCTTGACAGATAGACAGATACAATGCAGAAGTTCGTTACGTTAAGTACATTAGTTCAGGTTGCCATATCACATCGGCACACAGAGATGCAACTGTCAGTTCAAATCCAAGAGTAATAGTGATAGTAGAATTATTAGCAGTAATGGAGAAGATTAGGGAGCGAAGATATGATTCAAGAAGTATAATTCAGTGAGATAAATTTAGAAGGAGAAAGATAGAGATTATGAGGAATTCAGAAGGTTAAAATTCCATAGAATACAAAGAGTGGATGCACCTGAGCCATTGCAAACGATTTTGAGCCATGTCATTCAAGGTCTCTAACCATTGGTGACTTTCGTCTCGCGGGCCCCAATCAGGTAGCCTACATCTAACAACATGATTCAGTCCACTCGTCAGTGACTTCATGGATTTCTGCCATGTTTTGGTTTGGTCGCCTCTAACTTTCTTCCAGCCTACCCCTCACCACGAAAAGTCGCATGTCGAAGCAGTCGATGGTTAAGCATTCGTAACACATATCCCAACTACCTCAACTGATGAATTTTCACCACTTCATCTATTAATTTGTCATCCTTACCTTGAACTCGTTTCCTAGCGACAGCATTGCTTACTCGGTTGTCCCATGATACACGAGCAATGGTTCGGAGACACTGATGATCGAAGACTAATAGCCCGCGAATGTTCTCTACTCTTAAAGGCCATGTTTCGCATCCGTTTAGTAGGACGGAGCGGACTACTGCACAGTACGCTCGTCCTTTGGTTAGTGAGCGGATATCTCGCCTGTGCCATAGGTGACGCAACTTGGCAAAAGCCAATCGAGCCCTTTTGTCTAGAGCGCAAACGCTTAACTGTTACTTCACTGAATAGGCATCCATTGGTGTCAATCTTTAAATTTACTCTATCCACAGTTTTATGTGACCTCGTCGGTGGGTATTTGTCGCACATCCGACGTGAATGAAGTCCGCTAGTCAACACGTTTCGCTATAACTGAGGTTAAAGTTTCGTGCACAAGTCGAAAAGTCCTTGGTTCAATTCTTGCTTGCAGGTTCTACTGCTTAGAAATATCTAATGGTGATCTGACGCTAATCGATTCACGATACCAAAGAAATAGAACTGATTAATTGTTATCAATCTATTTTAATATGCAGATTAGATGCACTGAACTTACATTATTGTACCACTGGTACTGAGAATTTCTTTTCTGTTAAGTGTTACGTCCTAACACTAACTAATATGCAGAAACAAACTTTGAACAACCAATACACAACAAGAAAACGAGATTCGTTTAATCGGTCACTGTCAGACCATCATTAGAAACCTGGAACTACTGAACTGCCATTTCATCCTAGAATGTAACTCTTAAGTAGTACATATCCACAACCCCGCAAGCAGTAATCCAACAGAAGATCACCAGTCTCTCGCACAAACGCCTAACTTCTAGACCGCTAAATCCATATCCACTGGTGTGATTGTCTAACTTTCAATCAATCCACGATGTTGCCCAACCTTCATCTATTGCCTGCGGTAGATAGATATCTCCTACCCGACATGGATTGAACTGTGTTGGTCAAGACTTCTCACTTAAAACTGGAAGAATACATGTTGAAGCTAGTCATTAGTGAGCACATGAATGTTAATCATGAAGAGGATGTGTGAAGAGTGTTGAAACAAATGAATAACTGATTTTATATATGTGATGATTAGGCCTAGTATTAACTAGCACCGAACAGAGAGAAAGAATGCACCTACAATCTCACTTGTCCGAGATCAAGATAATCATTATATATATATATATATAAATATAAATATATATATATATATATATATATATATATATATATATATAATACCTTTACATGAACCAGTGAAAAAGTGACTGTGAATAAGGGAGACTGCAATTAATCGATTGAGAATAAATCAAGATTAGTAAAGTTTATAACAGTATTGATCAAGTCTTGTGATAAACTTATGATATCCGTTTGCTGACTAAAGGACGAGTGTACTGTGCAGTGGTTCGCTCCGTCTTATTTTATGGCTGTGAAACATGGCCAGTGAGAGTAGAAGATATTCATAGGTTACTGGTTTTCGATCATAGGTGTCTACAAAGCATTGCTCGTGTATTATGGGACAACTGAGTAAGGAATGCTATAGTTAGGAAACGAGTACTAGGCAAGGATGGCAGATCAATAGAAGAAGTTGTGAAACTTCATGAATTGAGGTGGTTGGGACATGTGTTACGAATGCCTAACCACCGACTGTCTCGTCTAGCTATGTTATGCGATGTAGGAATAGGTTGGTTGAAAGCTGGGTGTGGCCAAACTAAAACATGGCAGAAATCCATGAAGTCACTAACAAGTGGACTGTTTCATGTTGTGAGTTTAGACTAGTAGTAACGGATGGTTACAAACCACGAATGACATGACTCAAAACCATTTGCACTTGCTCAGATGCATTCATTCTTTGTGTTCTCCCAAATTCTAACCTTCAAAGTTCCTCATCACCTTTATCTTTTTCTTTTTAAGTTCATTTCACTATATTCTACTTCTTGAATAATATCCTCAAAATCTAATCTCTCCAATTACTGCTACTACTTCTACTACCTCTACTACCGTGAGATTCGAATTGACAATTGCATCTAACTGTGCTAATGTGGTATGGCAACATGAACTGATGTACTGACGTACGATGTCCTACGTTGGTGTTGACTGATTGATTGGTTGCTTGATTGTTACCGCTACTAGAGCATCCTCCTTCGATCAGCGAATCATATTTTTGGTTAACATTGTTTTCTGGCGAGTTAGATTTCCACACAATGTGGTCGCTAACTCCATCCATACCCAACACTCCTCCTTTATCCGTGTTTGGAACTGGCAGTAACCCTTGAAGGGCTTCAGGGAGAGTTACTACATAGAATCACTTTATAGAATAATAATACATTAAGATATCACAGTTAACATTTTAATAGAAAACACGTTCTCTACGGTATTAAAGATTGCTAATTCCATGTCCCCAAACCTTCACTTTTGTTAAATCTCAAACTTGAAACTATCTGTAATAATCCTAGAACAGTTCCAGATAAAGTTTGTGAATAAATTTCTTTACTATACCAAAAATTTCTAAATAAACTTATTGTCGTTTAATTTTTACTGTTTACTTTAAAGCCAAATTCAATGTCATCACAATGTTAGCTCAATCTCCTGTACACGAAACATCATTAGGCGGACATTATCAACATCGACAGAATTCCGTAACGACAACAACAACTACAGCACCAACACCATTAACTACAACTCGACCATTGCCATCATTCTCTTCTACAATAAATCAACAATCTTTGCCGACAACAACACATCAACCAGAAGAAGAACAAAACAACACTGACGAAAAATCGATCAACCCTCAACAACAGCAACACCGACCACAAACAACAAATCAATCCACCTCGTCCACTAATCAATCGTCCAATGATGCAGAGCAGACTTTACATAAAATCAAATCTCCTTCTGGTATTCCACGACTGTTTTCTTTGAATGAGTCATTGACTAACAGATTAAATAATAATAATCATAATAATAATAATCATTCGTCTCCGATTACTTCACCAAATGTGTCATCCAATGGTAAAACCTACACTACTACCAATCATACTACTAATAATCATAATTCAGTAGATTCTAACAAAATTTTCACAAATCATTCAACATCATTACAACAAATCAATAATATATTGAATTCTACACAAAAAAATTCTCAACCAACTTCAACATTCTCTTTATCACCAACAAATGATGTTGGTGGTGGTGGTAGTAGTAGTAGTCAACGTGTTAGTCGACCACGTACTATTAGTAATATGTCAACAACACAACCGGTTGTCAATAGACAAGATCGAGCTATGTCTGAATGTAAGTTTAGTGATTATTATTTTGTGTATTCAATTAAGTTTTTTTAATTTGTGTTGTTTAAATTATTAGACTGGAAAGAAACACGGTTATTAAACCAATTAAACTATGGGTTGGGATGGGACTACTCAACAGAGCGCATCCACGACTCCTGAACCCCGCAGGACTCAAGCCCAGGACCTCCGGTATTGCAGGCGAACACCTAACCATCGGACCACTGAGCCAGTACCCAACAGTGTTAATGTCTAACTTCAATCATTTCACGGTATTGCACAACCTCATACATAGTCTTCGGTAGTATTTACTGTCTACACCCGAACAGGTTGAACTTCACCGAAGACTGTGTATGAGGTTGTGCAACTCAGTGAATTGATCAAGTTAGACATTAACACCGTTAGATACCGGCTCAGTGGTCCTATGGTTAGGCGTTCGCCTACAATACCGAAGGTCCTGGGTTCGAATCCTTTGGGGTGCAGTAGTCGTGGATACGCACTGCGGAGGAGTCCTATACCCGGACGAAACGGCAGTCCAGTGCTTCCAGGTTTCTAATTAGGGTCTAACAATGATTGATTGATTGATGATTTCAAATGTGTAAAAACGCAAACCTCCAAAACTCTGCCCCGAAAAATCATAAATACATCTAAGTCCTGTAGTAGGTCAATTACTTACTGCCTGACTGATATGAGATTGAACAAATCAGGTAGTAGTAATTCGCTTAACATTACAAGTTCGAATCACCAACTACTGTCAAATAACAAGACAACTACGTTGAGCAGGCTTACCTAATGACCACCATGTCTGTTTGAACAAGAAACAAAACACCTCTGTAGTGAACGAGAACATAGGTGGGGCAAACCGAATTATATTTAACGAAAATTACAGAGTTACTCAGTAAAATCGGAAAACCATATCGTAAATCGTTCATTTGCAAAGGATCAGTTCATCCCATGGAACTGGACTGTTCCTGTTGCCAAACATCAATCCATTGTCACTCTTCATGCGTTTCATACAAATTCCATTGTGTTCTAACTAACTCTTCCTTTCTTGATCTTCCTCCATCTTCTGCTGCCAGACATTACGTTGACACTCACGTCATGCACTACTTATAAGTAGCTCACACCACACCTCCAAGTTTTATTTTCATTTCAAAACAAAACATTTTTTCTATAATCGTTCTTCAAAAAATTGAATATTGAATATATTTGTTTAACTATTTTTTTTACCGCCAATTTTAAATTCATTCATCAACAGAAAAATGTGCTTTAACTTTCAAAATTTGTTTAAGTTGATTTCAACTGCTTTTACTTTGAGTTTCAATAAATGTTAAGAATGATTTTATATATATCTATCATGTCATGTGATGTAGAGTATAATAGTTGATAAAAAAAATTTTTAAGAAAATGTTTTTTTATTTTCTGCATGAAATTCAAAAACAGGTTTATGGATAGATGATAACTTTGGTAAGAAAAAAAATTTGAAATACTTTTCTGTACTACTTAAAAATTTGTCTTTTTTTAAAAATGATTTTAAGAAAAATTATTTTGTGTAAACGTACTAGAGTTGAATAAAATAAATGATTAACTCTATCTCTTTATTTAATTATTTACTCGTGTTCGGCTCCCACCAATGGAGCATAGTAGAGACCTTGAATGACGTGGCTCAAAATCGTTCGCAATGGCGCCGGTGCATTTATTCTTTGTGTTCTGTCAAATCCTAATCTTCTGGATTCTTCAACATCTCTAGTTTTGACTTTCTAAACTTATTGAATCATACTTCTTGAATAATATCTTCTCATCCTAACCTCTTCGATTATTTCTAATACCTTAACTACCTCTTCTACTATTGGATTTGAATTGACAATTAGGTGTCTCTGTGCTGATGTGGTATGTCAACATGAACTGATGTGTACTTACGTACAAAGTTCTACGCTGCATCTCACTGATTGACTGACTGAATGGAGCAGAGGCCATCGACTAGCATTCTGCAACCTACGCAATCCTCAGCCTTCCTTTTCAGTGCTAATTAATTTCTGTTCAATCTGTCCATGCGTGTTTTCGACTCTCGGAGCAGAGTGTCCTTTGATCGACCTCATTATCCTTGACCTTGAGGATTCTAAGTTGGGGTTTGTCTAGTGAAACTGTCGGTAGTTTTGCACACTGTGTGTCCTATCCATCTCCGTCGGTTTTCTCCTAATTCGCTCTTCAGATGTAATTTGGTTTTGTTATTGATGATGTCTGACCAATGGATTCAGAGTATCTTGTGTAGACAACTGTTAATCAACATTTATTTCGCAAGTTTGAACTCCACACAATAAAACTGTGTTGACGTTTGTATTGAAAATTGTTACTTTGATGTTGACTGAGAGTTGTTTTTGGTTCCAGATGTTCTGTGATTGTAGAAATGCTGCCATTGCTGTGGCGATTCACGCCTTCATATCTGCATCAAATATACCTTGTCCGTTTCATTCCAATACGAACGATACTTTCAACAGTGTACTATTTCATTCCAAGAAACTCGGTGTTTTTATTAGATTGTTTCTGTTTCAAAGCGTACCTTAATGAGCGTGGAGTGTGGACGATAAGTGATGGATATTATAGATGGAGAAGGCAATAGAAAGCTTCATGCCATATCCTCTATCATCCATTCTTCATTTGAATTCGTTCATCTACCCAAATCATGCATCATTTTCCATCTCGTGACTTCCTGCTTGTTCTACCTCCCAACATCCAATATCCACCATACCTCGCACATACTCTAATGTCCATGATTTATCCTACATCCTCCATTCTACGTTCTCCATTCAACTTCGTTCAACAACCACCATCAGGGGATGGAGCATAATGTATAATGTGGGTTAGTGAACGTAGTTGAAGGTGTGTTACTGTATACTAAGTAAAAAATGAGACAATCAGGATTGAAATACAGTTTTTAAAGGTTGTTTTTAAGGTGACTTATTCAATATTGTCTATGATCACTTGATAAAAGTAAAACACCTTTTCTTGTTCGACTCAAATTGTTTCAAATGATATCATGAAAAATTATTCCTTGTAATCATCACAGTGTTCAACATAACATCAAACGATTCACTCTCTCTCTCTATAGATGATAGGTAATTTAACACTCTATCTCGAAATTATAACTGGAAACCAATAATTGTAGAACAAACTTCAACCTGTTGGAGTTATATATATATTTTATGGACAAACTAATGAAATGGTGACTGTTGTCACATGATCATATGAATTTGAGATAGTGGAGAAAATTTGTGACTCAGGTGAATGATTGTGACGGCGTTTCATTCTCTCTGAGTTAAGAATATTTTGGTTGTGGAGCATTCATCATTTTTCTTCATCTGAACAACAACTCCATTCGTCAGCAGCAGCAGTAAAAACTTCAAATAGACTATTGTATTTCTGGACGATATATTCATTCACCTATATATATAACTGCAAGGGGATATTCAACATTATGACTGTTGTTGATTGGTAATTGTTAGTGTTGTAACGCTTGCTTAGATAATTCCAGGCTAAATCCTATTGCTCAGTGTATTCTCTGACCACAAACAATACACTGGACAAGTTCCAAAGAATCAAAAAACACGGTTGAACAGGAGAAAGATTATATTCCAAAATAGCAAGGTTAAATGGAAATAAGAAGCCAAAAGGTGATGGCGAAGGCGAAGGCCCACAAATAGATACAACGTTAGTCTATTTATAGCATTTACATGAGAATGCTTCTGGATAGTAGTAATTCACGTGATCGGCTGGATTAGATTTAACCAATCAGCACGCAGCTAACAACAACACGAGAATTTTCTACCCTGTTCTGCAATAATCGATCGGGCGTTGATTGGATAGGAAATTAACCAATCAGCGCGCAGCAACGTAGCCATGCTTTGATTCCATCTATGTCCCACTAACAGTTAGGGATGTTAGATCACTAGAAGTCACTTGAACAAAGTTCTAATTTTTTAATTCTATTCGGGAATTTTGAATTTCTATGTTTTCGCGCCAAAGATGCCTAGTTGACCTTCAGCTTACATTTCCCACTCGGAAAATCATTGACTGTCATTGATTGATTGATTATTTTAGTACGACGCTATTTTTGTGGCTCTCACCAAGGAAGTTTCCATCATCGTATAAATAAGTTTGAGTTGTGTGCTTGTGAACCTCGTACTTTATGGGTGCTTGTAGAATACACTTTCTACGCCTTATTATGACCTCTTGCTTAGAATAGCCTATCGTTGTCACTATGTCATTGCTCTTCGTTCCGTTTACCGAGTAAGGTGAACTGGTAATAACATTCGTTTTGAAACCATGAATCGATCAATGTTAGACAATCATTAGAAGCCTGGCCGTTTCTTCCTGGTATGGGACTTATCAGCAGTGCACACCCACGACTCCTGCACCCCGCACGATTCGACCCCGGGACCTTCGGTATTGTACGCGAACGCCTAACCTCTGGACCATTGAGCCGGTATCTAACGGTGTTAATGTCTAACTTCACTCAGTTCACGGTATTGCACAACCTCATTCACAGTCTTCGGTAGCAGTTACTGTCTACACCTGAACAAGTTGAACTTCACTAGTCACAACTTCCCACTAGAACTCGGAGACGATTCCTCACGAAGCTAGTCACTATTGAGCACAGTGCTTCCAAGTTTCTAATGGTGGTCTAACAACATTGATCGATTCATGGTTTCAAAATGTGTAACTTAACAATCTTCACAACCCCATAATGCAATACCATTCAAACATATCAATTTAAGTGAACATATCGGTGATGAAATTTTGAATCTTTTGAACATTTTTCCCTCTGCTTTGTTTGTTTACTTGATATTACTAGTTAATAAATAATTCAATATGGTCGAATTTATTGTTCAATGTGAAAATTGTTTTTTTCACTGTCAATAGATGATCACATGTTGTATTGCAGTTAATTAGTTAGTTAGTTAGTTAGTTTTCCCATTATAACTAAAAACTAAAATTATTTGTTTGAATGAATAATTGAATCAATGATAAACTGTTCATTAGTATGGAAGTTACATTTCATTGCTTTATACATAATGGATGCAATCAATTATGGCTTGAACTGTCACATGATCGGGCGTGTGGGGGTTGGAAAATAATCTTTTGGGTGGAAAAATCAGAGTAATTAAACGAAATAAGTTTGTTTTTTTATTTTGTTCAACTGAGATTATTTAGAAAGATAAACAATTGAATTGTATGTTTGTACAATTGGTCATTAACTCTCAACTAGGTTGGAAGAAAGAGAGCAAATACTACTTACTCAGTTACGCCTGTTACCTCCATTTTGAGCATAAGCCGCTGACCAAGATTCTGAAACCAACTCCAGCCTGAACCTTCCTTTCCAGTTCTATCCATTTACTGTGCATTGTTTTTATGTCTGTCTTGATGTCAATCTTATGCCCTGACTCAATTATATGATTTCTATGGTTTTCTATTTCCAACGCTAATCGGCTCATCTGACATTAACTGATTTTGAAGCCACTTAGATACATGTTCCATAACCCTTGATTGAAAGGTCCGATTACTCCTCCCTATGTATATAAAATGCCTTGACAAGTGTGTGATATGTGTGACCAGATTGTTCGAACAATGTATAGCGCGCAAATACATTACACTATTTTTCAGATAAACTACATCTACTCATCATTGTTCTATCAAAATTTATAAAAGGGACTAATTGTTTTAAATGACTATGAATCCGAAATCATCAATCAATCATTGTTAGACCACCATCAGAAATCTGGAAGCACTGCAAGACGGCCGTTTCGTCCTGGTATGAGACTCATCAGCGACAGTGCGCATACACGACTCCTCCTCCCCCTCGCAGGATTCGAACCCGGGACCTTCGGTATTGTGCGCGAATGCCTAACCTCTGGACCACCGGGCCGGTATCCAACAGTGTTAATGTCTAACTCCGATTGATCTATGGATTTTGCGCGACCTCATCCATTTGTCTTCGGTGAGTAGTTTCTGCCTACACCCGACAGGGTTGAACTCCATAGGTCACGTCTTCTCAACTAGAACTTCGAGAATTTCCTCACGAAGCTAGTCACTACTAGTGACCACATTGTACGATATTTTCGGGCAGAGTTTTGGAGGTTTGTGTTTTTTACACATTTGAAATCATCAATCAATCATTGTTAGACCACCATTAGAAACCTGGAAGCAATGCAAGACGGCCGTTTCGTCCTGGTATGGGACTCATCAGCAGCGATGATTTCGAATGTGTAAAAACCACAAACCTCCAAAACTCTGCCTTAAAATAACTATGAATCGTTTGTCTCGATAACTCGGTAGTATATTACCACTTCACTTATACTGTTTGTCATAATGCAGATTAAATGTCCTACCAATAGAAAGGTGTATCAGTGGTCCGAAGTTAGAAAATTCTTGAACAAGAAAGACTAAGGGTCTTGTGTATGTGCCCAAATGTGTGAGTGTCGTAGATCCCATACTAGGGATGAAAAAGCTATTGACATTCTAGTGATTTCCAATAACTTTTCAACAAAAAATCAATATCGAAATGTTAACGCTGAAAAAACATCAAATTTGATCTAAAAACTTACACAGTTAAAGTTTCAATTATTTTATTCATTATTTAACAATGAATATCATATTTAAATCATGAATAATTCATTGGTAGATCGCCATTAGAAACCTGGAAACACTGAAAGACGGCCGTCTCGTCCTGGTGCATGAGACTCATCAATAGTGCTCATCCATGACTCCTGATACTTGAAGAAATCGAACATGGGATCTTCGATCTTGCACGTGAATGCCATTGAGTCTGCATCCAATCGTATTATTGTTTAACTCTAATCAATCTAAGGATATAGCGCAAACTCAGCCATTGTGCAAGGGTTCGAATATTCAGAGTATCAGGAGTCATGGATGCGCACTGTCACTGATAAGTCCCATACCGGTACGAAAGGGCCATTTTTCAGTGCTTCCAGGTTTCTAATGACGGTCTAACAATGATTCATTTATGATTTCGATGTAAAGTAACAATCTCCATAACTTACTTACTTACTCCTGTTACCCCCATTGGAGCATAGGCCGCCAACCAGTTTTCTCCAACCAACTCTGTCCTGGGCTTCCCTCTCCAGTTCTGTCCAATTTTTGTTCATTCCTCTCATATCTTTCTCTATTTCTCGGCGTAATGTGTTCCTTGGCATTTCTCTTTTCCTATTGCCTTGAGGGTTCTATGTGAGGGCTTGTCTTGTGACGCAGTTCGGTGCTTTTCGTAGTGTGTGTCCTATCCACCAACTCCACCGCTTCTTCCTGATTTCCTCTTCCACTAGAATCTGGTTTGTTCTCTCCAACAGTATGTTGACGCTGATTATGTCTGGCCAACGAATCCGAAGTATTTTGTGTAGACAACTGTTAATAAACACTTGTATCTCTTGGATGATGGCTTTGGTGTAGTTCTCCAAGTTTCCTCTCCATACAGTAGAACTATCGTCACATTTGTATTGAAAATGCTGATTTGGGTTTTGTTTGAAAGTTGTTTGGAGTTACAGATATTTCTCAACTGTAGAAATGCAACCCCTGCTTTGCCAATTCGCGCCCTTACATCTGCATCGGATCCACCTTGATTGTCGATGATGCTGCCAAGATATGTAAAGGTGTTAACGTCCTCCAAGGCATCTCCATCAAGAATGATTTGGTTAGTGCTCCATAACTCTATGGTGGAAAGAAGATTATTATTATGAATAATATTTTTTACGATTTGATAGTGATTAAGTTCCGATATCCAACTGAATTTAATGTGTTTTTCTTTGGTTTTACATTTCAGATCCTCATAAAACAATCGATACAGAATCGGATTCATCAAGTGTAAGTTTGTCAACAACACGTATCCTTTGTATGAAAAAAAATGTTCTGTTACGTATGTACCTGACCACGTCAGGTTAATATGCTTGCACCACTACGTGTTCACCTTAGTCAGCAAACGAGAGTGATTATCGAGGATCCGGCGACACGACAGGCTACTCCACTCCGAGTGTCCCAACCCACCATTGAGTAAAACAAGAAGACTTGATATGAAGTAGAACATGTATTCTAAACACATCGAGAAAGTACGAGGTCCGAGTTCAGAAGAGAATCAGGATCTCGGACTAAGGATCCGGATCCAGGTCATAAAACGTTACAGATAATGTGTATTTATACAGTTAAGTCGAATAGGAAACAACATTTGAAGCATGTGACATTGATAGTTAGGACAACCAATAGGATTTGACCAATAGAATTAGACTTAAAAACAATACTCTTAGGTTATTGGATGAATATCCTAACATGTTCTAATCTAATTTATGAATTTGCAAAAAAATGTAGCGCACTATATATATTTTTTCTGTTGTGTTGAAAAAATTAAAAAGGAAGATGAAATATTTTTGAAGATTATTGAAATTTTATTGAAATCATGAATCAATCATTGTTAGATCACTATTAGAAACCTGTAAGCGATGTCAGTCAACACTCTTTACAATCTTATCATGAAAAGTATCATGCGCTCACTAGGGACTAACTTCATGAAGAAATTCTTGTAGTTTCAGTGATGAGTCGTAACCGGAGCACTTCAACTGAGTCGAGTGTGAGGCAGTTATCCACCGCAGACAATGGATGAGGTCGCGCAATACCGAGGATTGATCGAAGTTAGACATTAACACCATTGGATGCCGACTCGATGTTTTAAGAGATGAAGACTTCATGTGCGAGATCGAATCTCCTGGGTTCGATTCCGCCCAGCGGGTATCATGGTTTGCATATTACTGATTTCAGTCAGTCAGTCAGTCAGTCAGTTGCAACTTGGAACTACGTACGTATGTATGTAAGTTCATGTTGCCATACCACATTAGCACAAAGACGCAAATGTCAAATCAAATCTCATAGTCATAAAGATAGTAGAGGTATTAATGATAATGAAGAACGATAGGGTTCAAAGATATTATTCAAGAAGTATAATAATTCAGTGAGATAAGGTTAGAAAGACAAAGGTAGAGGTGCTGATGAATCCAGAAGATTAGGATTTGAGAGAGCTCAAAGAGTGGATGCACCTGCGCCATTGCAAACGATTTTGAGCCATGTAATTCAAGGTCTCTAACGATTGGTGACTTTCGTCTCGCGGATCCCAACCAGGTAGCCTACATCTACCAACATGACTCAGTCCACTTGTCAGTGACTTCATGGATTCGTGCCATGTTTTGGTTTGGCCAGCCCTAACTTTCTTCCAACCTACTTCTACACCACAAAACATAGCTCGTCGAGGCAGTCGGTGGTTAGGCATACGTAACACATATCCCAACCACCTCAACTGATGAAGGTTCACCACTTCATCTTTTGATCTTCCATCCTTACCTAGTACCCGTTTCTTAACGACAGTACGAGCAATGCTTCGGAGACATCTATGATCGAATACTAGTAACCTACGAACATCTTCTACTCTTACTGGCCATGTTTCACAGCCATATAGGAGAACGGAGCGAACTGCTGCGCAGTACACTCGTCCTTTCATGAGCGAACGGATATCACGCCTACGCCATATGTGACGCAGGTGGGCAAAATCAAAAAATCGAGCTTTCTGTATCCGCGTTACTGATTTCATCCCGGGACGAAAATGACCATCCAATGCTTCCAGGTTTCAATCTATCATCTACCTATGTTCAGATTCCTTGAATTAATCATCCGAAAAAATCTTTAGAAAGTACATTATCAATCTTATCCAATAAGATGCATTGATTGATTACTTTTAACCTTGAAAATATTTACACCATATGAGCAGACGTATAGGCAGCCATATGATTTGTATCAGTTAGTTAGTCCAACCAATCAGATTATGATGACGAAAAGTATAAAAAATCATGATCATTTTTCCCTTAAAAAAAATAAAAATGAGGATGAATCAATCTTTCATGTTGTTTTAAATGAATTTTAAAATTTATCATCCAGTATGTAATGTTTATCTCTTATATTTTCTAATATATATAAATATACTGTTTTACAAGTTTGTATCAATTCAATGAAATATTTGTGTATGCTGTATGGATATTATGAAATAAATCCTACAGGATGACATTCATCATGACACTGGAACTTGTCTACTATCGAAAACAATGAGTGAGGTTGCGTAAAATCCTTAGATTCATTCAAGTTATATATTACCATGGTTGGCTGCTGGTTCTGTCGCCTAGAGGTTAAACATATGCACGCGAGATTGAAGGTTTTGGTGTTCGATTCCGGCGAGTGGAGGTCATTATTCATGAATCTTCTCAATCATCCCCAAGTTCTTTGAAAGTTAACTTTGAAATCATCAAAAGAATTGATGTTTCATTTTTGGGATTGGGAACTGTATTATTTCTTGTAAATTGTTATAAATGCTTTCTTGTAACTATTTGGATCGTCAGTGATATCGTTTAGGATTAACAGATTCCTAAAAATGAAACAATCATCTATCCAATCATCAGTTAACAAGATCATCATCCCTTATCATGTTGTTGATCTGTGTAGGAATCGTGTTCTCATTTTTGGGAATCGAATATTCGAACTCTTTTTTCTTAATTTTGTATTGTGTGTTAAAACGCATTGAAATCATGAACTAATCATTGTTAGACCACCATCAGAAACCTGAAACTACTGAAATACAGCCGTTTCATCCTAGTTTGGGACTCATCAGCATTGCGTATCTACGACTCCAGGACCTTCAGTTTTGTGCGGGAACGCTTAGCTACTGGGCCAGTGAGCTGGCATCCAAAGCGGTCATTGTCTAACATTGGCCTGTCTAGGAGTTCTATACAACCTCACCCGTTGTCTTTGGTAGTTACTGCCTACATCCAACTGTATTGAACTCCATTGGTCACGTCCTTCTCATTTTTTCTTACTTACTTAATAGCTGATTCATGTTCATTGATCATAATTTTCACATAGATTTTCTCATGATCAATTTTTTCTTTAATTTTCAGGTATTCTCTAGCAGTGGTAAGTGAATTATAAAAATTGTCAGTATTGATTTATTTAATCATAGAAATAATATTGATTATTGAAAATTCTCAATTTTCCCATAAAATTGTTTTAATAAATTAGATTTAAGTGTAGATCTAACTGATGAATTTTGAATAGGTTGAATAAACGTTTTGAATTTTATTGATCGCCATACTACTTGTGTTAGGGGGATATAGATGGAATTAAAGCATGACTACGTTGCTGCGCGCTGATTGGCTAATTTCCTATCCAATCAACGCCTGATCGATTCTTGCAGAACAAGGTAGAAAATTCTGGTGTTGTTGTTAGCTGCATGCTGATTGGTTAAATCTGATCCAGCCGATCACGTGAATTACTACTATCCAGAAGCATTCTCATGTAAATGCTATAAATAGGCTAACGTTGTATCTATTTTTGCCTTCTTTGCCTTCGCCATCACCTCTGGCTTCTTCTCTCCATTTAACCTTGCTATTTTGGAATATAATCTTTTCCTGTTCAACCGTGTTTTTTGATTCTTTGGAACTTGTCCAGTGTATTGTTTGTGGTCAGAGAATACACTGAGCAATAGGATTTAGCTGGGAATTATCTAAGCAGGCATTACAACAACTTGATTACTAACACTTGTTATCCCTAATAGAGCATACATAGGCTACCGACCAAGATTCGGCAACCAACTCCATCCTGGGCTTTCGTGTCTAGTTCTATCCAACTGTTGTTCATTCTTCTCATGTCTGTCTCCGATTTTCCGTGTAATGTGTTCCTTGCCCTTGAGGATTCCAAGTGAGGGCTTGTTTCCTGATGCAGTTAGGCGCTTTCCTCAATGTGTGTTCTATCCCTTTCTAACGTTTCAAAGTGGCCAATTGAGAAAGTCATTTAATGACCTTCAGAAAACGGCCTAAAGGGTGAATTCATGTGATTGGTTAAGAAATCGATTTAATTTCTAAAGGGATAGGGCCATATTTTCATAATACTCGGTAGCCAAAGAAAACTTTGTCTTCCATTCTTTGCTGCTAGCTGAAGTAAAGAGTTTAAAGAGGTTGGTACGTATTAAGTTCAGATTTTGGACACTGTATAGCATAACAGATTTCTTCCAAGTGTAGTAAAGAAGAACACAGGTGAGGGCAACCGAACTGTATTTATCTGAAATTACATAGTTAATTGGTAACATAGAAAAACCATATCGTAAATCGTTAATTTGCATCATATCGAACTGGACTGTTCCTGTTGCAAAAAAACATCAATCCATTGTCTGACATTTCACTGTTCATGCGTTTCAGAAACAGAAATTCCATTGTCTTCCCACTCTTCCTTTCTCTTGATCTTCCCCCATCCCCTTCCGCTGCCAGACATTACGTTTTTACTCGCGTCATATACTATTTATAAGTAGCTTGCACCACACAAGTAGTATTTACTTCAGACACAAAATCATTAATACTGAATTCATGAGCAAAGCGTACTGGATAAAAATAGCCAACTATTTGTGAAAATAAGGGCCATTAATGGATTGATGTGGTTGGAACACGTATCACACTGATAGAGAGATGCATGTCATCTAATATTAAAGTCACGTCATTATTTTAATTAAAGATTGAAAAAGTTTCATGACGTAACTTGGAGTCCATCATACTTATATCAGTAATACATTCAATATACAATTGTATCAAATGTAATAAAGGAAGACGTTAGGACCAGATGGAATAAGTGGTTTATTGAAAGAAGACACAATTTAATAGCAGAATATGTACACCTTATCTACAGATTTCTTGACCATCTTCTTCTACATGTCTACCACTTTGAATCGAATCCAACACTTCACTTCAGCAGTAACTTCTGGTTGACACTACGCGACTTACTCACTTGTAAGCTAAGTTACAAGTCAGTCAGTCAGTTACAACGTAAAGCTAGATACGTCCGTAAGTTCATCAATTCAAGGTACCATACAACATTAGCACACACAGAGATCGAATTGTCAGGTCAAATCCCATAGTAGTGGTAGACTTAGTAGAACTATTAGTGATGATCAAAAAGATTAAGGTTTTAAGATATGATTCGAGAACTACAATTCAGTCGTCTAATCAACTTAACAGAAGTGAAGAAAGGTGATGAAGAATTCAGTAGGTTCGAATTTAAGAGAAGAGAAAGAATGGATGCGTCTTCGCCAATGCAAACGAATTTGAGCCATGTCTCGCAGACCCCAATCAAGTGGTCTATACCTACCAACATGGCTCAGTGCAGTTGTCAATGACTTTCTGAATTTCTGCCATGTTTTGAATTGGCCGTCTCTAGCCTTCTTCTAGGATACCACCACATAGATTTTTAAGCTTTTACAACCAATTGTCATTATATTTTACTAATAATGGCCCATAGATTAGTTCTGATCATCACTTATCAATTATTATGTTACACTATTTTTCTTTTTAGGCCCACCAAGACCAATTTCATCAAAAGTTGGATCATTTCAAAATGCAAAACATAAACCTGGAGGAGGAAATGTAAGTTTTGTTACTTTGATCGTTTTTGACCTTGACCCATTTCTTTTTCTATCTCTCTCTACAATCAAAATACAAGTCAATGATCATTCTGTGAGTTTATGGTGAGCATGACAATCGTAACCGATGGTTAGAGACTTTGAATAACATGGCTTAAAATCGATTGAACTGGTGCAGGTGCATCCCAATTTTTTGTCTCCTGGCTGATATTTTAATCTTTTGTCTTCCTCAAGCGTCCTACAATAGTTGTTTTCCTGGACCTTAAGGCGGCATTTGACTCTGTGGATCGTGAGGTTCTCTGGCAGTGTCTGTCACTGAAAGGTGTACCAAATAAGTACATTAACCTCATACAAGCTCTCTACTCGAACACCACTGGTCGAGTGAGAGCTTATGGCGAACTGTCACCGGAATTCTTTACTTCAAGTGGTGTCCGTCAGGGATGTCCACTTTCTCCATTTTTGTTTAATTTATCCTCGTCTGAATTTTCAGGAGTAGACCTTCTACCAGGTGGCTCGCTTATCGACTTAGAATATGCCGATGACATTGTCCTACTTGGTGAAGACGCTGACAAAATGCAGAGTCTTCTGACTACCCTAAGCAACAATGCAAGCATGTTCGGGATGTGGTTTTCCCCCTCGAAATGCAAAATGTTGCTTCAAGATTGGGTTTCATCGGCACCTGAACTAGTGATAGGGAGTGAAGTAGTCGAACGTGTAGACCGCTTCACTTATTTGGGGAGTCTCATCAGTGCCGATGGCCTGGTGACTGACGAAATCTCGGCATGGATACAGAAGTCTCATCGTTCTCCAGTCGACCTGTCTGGCATGGTAGAACCTTGAGGAACATATGTTCCAGCCAGTATAGCTCGGTTGGGTCATCACGATAGGCAAGCCCGACCACCACGTCAAGGTAGCAGCTACGGTCGGGTATCTCACTGAATAATACTTCTTGAATAATATCTTTGAAACCCTAATCTTCTCCATTACCGCTAATACTTCTACTATCTCCAACACAAAATGGGATTTAAATTGACTATTATGCTCGTCACTAAGTATGCTTGAGGCTATTACGAGCTTACCTTAGTCGATAAACGCGAACGAGACTTTTACCGGCGTCCAGGTGGACTACGTTGAATCCGAGGCTGAAGTGAAAAGGCTTTGTAAGAGTAGAAAGTTTATTCTACAAACACCCAGCGATCACAGTACAATCAACCATACAACTCTCGTTTATTTATACTACATAGAAACGTTCTTGGGACAGTTCAGAAAATAGCGCACTAAAATACACAGCAGTCAATCACAGCCATGGATTTTCATGGTGGGAAATGAAATCTCAAGGTCAACTGATCAGCCCATGCTGGCAAACGTGGAATCTAAAATAAGGCAGTTAACAAGCGAATTTTGGGGATCTAACATCCCCAACATTGACAATTGCATCTGTCTGTGCTAATGTAGTATGACAACTTGAAGTTTGATGTACGTAAGCTCGTACAAAGTTCTAAGTTGTAGCACAAAATTCCTTTTTCAATGCACACTGTCTTGAATGGTACTTTTTCAAACCTTGTGAAACAAAAGCTCGTTAATCATCATGTCTACGCATCTGAATAGATTATCCTGTTCATAGATATGATTGATAACGTTGTAGCACAAAGAAAAAACTGGTAACTTGTTGACATATAAGCAGATACCCGCATTGACTTGTCTAGTATAATGATAGTTCGGTCAGTTGAAATTACAAACACCTGACTGAATTAAATATACAACTGTTAGTTGTGTTACATTTTATTGCAATGAAGAATAGTAAGTAATTATGAATAAAAAGGAGCACTTGTATCGATTGTAAATAATCGAAAATGTTATTACGTACAATCGTGTACAAACAAATGAAGAAGTTTTCATTATAGAAATTGTTGTTGAATCGATCATTGTTAGACTGTGTTAGCATATTCATCCAATATCCTAAGACAATTAATTATTGGTCAATTCCTATTGGTCCATTCCCATTGGTCAAAATTATGGTCGTTTTAATTGTCAAAGTCAAATACTTCAATGTTGTCTCTTATTGGTCACCCGGACTGTCAATGTCATTTCGAATGTTACTTCCTATTGGTCGTCTTAACTCTCAATGTCACAGACTTCGATGCTGTTTGTCATTCGACCAAAATGTATAAATACGCATTATCTGTAATGTTTTATGGCCCGGACCCGGATCCCTAGTCCGGGATCCCTATTCTCTTCTGGACTCGAACCTCGTACTTCTGGATGTTTGTAGAATACACGTTCTACTCCGCATTCAAGTTTCCTTATTTTTACTAAAAATGGGGTTTGGGATAATCGGATTTGAGTATCATGTCGTGTCACCGAATCTTCGATCCTCGCTCTCGGTTTCCGACTACTAGGGAAACTCGTAATAGTTCAAGTATATCAAGTTGACGTGTTTACGTGCAGGCATAACATAGACTACTGGCCATTAGAAACCTAGTTTCATTGAATGACGGCCGTTTCGTGTTGGTATAGGACTCACTGGTGACAGTGTGCATTCACGACTCCTACTACTCGTAAGATTCGAACGGAGGACCAACGGTCTACCCTCTGGTTTTATAATCACGGGTTCTGTGTAATTTTGATATAAAATAAATCGGTCAGTTAACTGATGCAAATATTCACACTTATTGATTGTATCGATCAAGAAATTAGTTAAAGGGTTAGACCAGATCACTTTTGTTTTTAATTCAAAAATCAACTTTATATATATATATATATATATATATATATATATATATATATTCTTGTTACGCCTGCACGTAAACACGTCATCTTAATATGCTTGAACTATTACGAGTTTACCTAGTCAGAAAACGAGAGAGAGGATCGAGGATCCGGTGACACGACATCCTACTCAAATTCGATTATCCCAACCTCCATATTTAGTAAAGATAAGAAGACGTGATATGAAGTAGAACCTGTATTCTACAAGCATCCAGAAAGTACGAGGACCCAGTCCAGAAGAGAATCAGGATCCCATGCTACGGATCCGGGACCGGGTCATAAAACGTTACACATAATGCATATTTATACATTCCGGTCAAATGAGAAACAGCATTGAATTCTATGACATTGACAGTTAAGACGACCAATAGGAAGCGACATTTGAAGTGACATTGATATTCAGGATAACCAATAATAAAACAACATTGGAGCACGTGACATTGATATCTACTAGGACGACCATAAAATTGACCAGTAGAAATATTAACCAATAGGAATTGATCAATAATTAATTGTCTTAGGATATTGGATCATTATCCTAACAATCCTATTCCCATTTTTTTGGCTGAAACATGAATTTCCAATACGATTACAAATATTTTACCATCATGAATGGTGATTTATTTCTTCACGTTGAAGTCTACATTGGTCACAATTTCATTGAAATCCACATTAGTACATTATTAGAAATCTAGAAGCACTGGAAGGCCGTTTCATTCTAATATGAGACTCAACTGTATCGAGTATGAGGCAGAGGTTGGTTACTCCGAGAAGATGACAGATGATGGTTGATTGAAGTTAGACATTACCACTGTTGGTTACCTGACTCAAGGGTCTAGAGGTTAGGTGTTCGTGTGCAATACCAAAGGTGTTATGTTGGATCCGAGCATGCAGGATGATCAAAGTGCACTGCTAATCAGTCCCATACAAGATTGAAAATGTTGTCCATCGCTTCCAGGTTTCTAATGTTGGTTTAACAGTGGTCGATTCATGTTTTCCATGAAACTCACCAACCTAAAATAAAAACACTATAATGACACTTCATAATTGTCTATCATTGATCAGATGGTCATTTCATTGAAGTGATAATCTTCTGTCATGATAATTTGAATATTGAACCCTTCATTTTATATTATAAATTTGTTTTGAATCAACTGGTCATAATTTAAAATTCCTATACATATACATATATCTCGATTGACTTTTTGATTTGTTGTGTCAGTTATGGTGTATAAAGAGAATACCCGTCTGCTAACCAAAAGGATGAGTCTACTGTGAAGCAGTTCGCTCTGTCCTTGTGTACAGGTATGAAACATGGCCAGTCAGAGTAGAAGATATTTGTAGGTTACTAGTATTCGATAGTAGGTATGTCAGAAGTATCGTTCGTGTATCCTGAGACTATCGAGTAAACAGTGCTGATGTTAGGATAAGAGTACTAAAGAAGGATGAAGTAATGAATCTTCGTCAGTTGAGGTGGTTGAGACATGTGTTGCGTATGCCTTAACCACCGAATGCTACAACGAGCGGTGTTTTTTTGATGTAGGGGTAGGCTGGAAGAAAGCTAGTGGTGACCAAGCCAAAACATGACACAAATCCATGAATTCATTGACAACTGAACTGAGCCATGTGAGTAGACGTAGACTACGGCAGTTGGGGTCCGCGAGACAATAGTAACTGATGGTTATAAACTTTGTATGACATGGCTCAAAATCGTTTGCAATGGCGCAGGTACATTCATTCATTGTGTTCTCTATAATTTAAATCTTCTGAATTCCTTATCAGCTTTATCTTTCTCTTTTCACTGAGATATACTCTTTTCGAATCAGATCATCGAGCCCTAATCTTTTCACATTCCCTCTAATATTGCTTATACTCACTTGTACTACATACAGTTCACTCACTACCTGACAATCTCATCTATCTAAGCTAATTAGGGGGAGATCACCATTCATTTGAACTGATCTACCTAAATATCAACAGTTTGTACATTGTAATTGTCTTGGATTTGTTTTAATCAATCAATCGATGTACAGATTATAAGCTCCATTTTGATTTTATTGTCCTTCATCATCTAAAATATTTTTTTTGGGGGGGGGGTGTTTTCGTTTGTGTGTATATTACAACTTTATCTGCACACACACAGGCACACATGTGAGTGTGTTTGTGTGTGTGCAAGTCAGTGTACTTCGTCAGGAAGAGTTACAAACAGTGTGTTTTTCGTCGGTTTTAATTAATGTAAACACTAAAACAGATTCAGATATATACATGCCATGTTTCTAACATTATTTTTGTGTGTGTTCAAAAACCAAAATTTTAGGTGTGTGTGTGTGTGTAGGTGCATTTTCTGTTTCATTTACTTTTACAGGTACAAATTTTCAATGAAAAAGTTGTATTGAATACAGTAACAGGAAAGTGTAATTCATTGGCCAATGTCAAGCATAAACCAGGTATATTTTTATTGAAGTGTTATATTTCTATGAGTTGTTGCGTATGTATGTCTGTCGGTGTTCTACTACTGCTACTGTAGTGAAGGAGAACACAGGTGAGGGCAACCGAATTGTATTTAACGAAAATTACAGAGTTACTCAGTATCAAATAGGAAAATCATATCGTAAATCGTTGTTAATTTGCAAATCTTCAATCCATCATTAATCCATTGTCTGACATTTCACTCACTATTCATGCGTTTCATACAAATTCCATTTTTGTGTTCACACTCTTCTTACTTTCTTGATCTTCCCTCATCCTCTTCTGCTGCCAGACATTACGTTTACACTCACGTCATATACTACTTATAAGTAGTGCGCACCACGGTGATACTATTTGATAGCTATACACTGCACTTGGTCTGTGTGATCTGAAAATGTGTTTTCCGACTAATGACTTAATATAAATCATGCAGGTATTTGAATGATACTGGAGTTAACATTAGTGAATCAAATGTTTTCGAACTAATCTTATGGGAATTGTATTCATTTGAACTATGATGTCACAGGTTTATTTACTCACTTACTTATGTTTGTTACTCCTCCACCCCCCGCTGAAGTATGGACCGCTGACTAGCATTCTACATTCTCCATTTATCGGTTCATTGACCTTCTTCATTTCTTTTGGCCTTGAGGAGTCGGAGTGAGGGCTTACCTTGTGTCGTCGCATTTGGGTGCTTTCCTCAATGTGCAGCCTATCTTTCTGATTTCTTCCTTTGATGGAATCTGGTTTGTTCTCTTCCACAGTAGGTTGGCCAACACATCTGAAGTATTTTGTATAGACATTTGTTAATAAACACTTGCATCTCCTGGATGATGGCTTTTGTAGTTTTCCAAGTTTCGGCCCCATACAGGAGAACTGTTTGGATATTTGTTACGCTTGTCTCTAGGTATACTCAAACTATAACGAGTTCACCTTAGTCGAATAACGAGAACAAAACAATGAACCAGAAGTCCAGGTAGGCTACTGTGATTCCTTCACCAAATTGAATCAGTAAGAAGTTTTGATATAGTGTAGAAATTGTTGTATTCTACAAACACCCAGCCAGCACACAATCAATCCAAGCATTCAAATTGCGTTAAATTTATACTCTATAGAGACGTCCTTGTGACAGTCACAAAAATAGCACACACTAAAATGACACAGTAACCAATCACAGCCAGAGATTTTCCTGATGGGAAATGTAATCTCAAGGTCAACTGATCGGTCCATGAAATAAATTCAAAATAAAGATATTATTTATCAAGCGAGTTCTTGGGATCTAACATCCCCAGCAATATTTGTATTGAAAATTCTGACTTTGATGTTGGTTGATAGTTGTTTGGAGTTCTAGATGTTCTTCAACTGTAGAAATGCCGCTCTTGTTTTGCCAATCCGTGCCTTCACATCTTCTGTATCAGGTCCACCGTGTTTGTCAATGATGCTGCACAGATTTGTAAAAGTATCTATATCAATATGATGCACACTGCTTATGATAAAACCTTTTTAAAGAGTGGATCCAAACACTTTGAAACTTCCCATAAAAAAAGGCCATCCGGTACCGCGGCCTCAAGCAGTTGTCGTTTGGGCTCTATGATCAACTTTGCCAAGTTACAAAGACCAACATTAATTCAACTTGGTTTTCAGCTTTCTCAATATACACTCTTCCATGGTGTGGGCAATCGGGATGTGACATCCATTCCTTATACCCGTAACATTACATGCTATCAACTTGATCCTGTTCATCATTTAAGATCTTAAACAAAGTATAACTGTTTAGATCTTGACATACAACCTAATAACTTTTCAAAGAATCAACAAAAGTACATCAATAGACTAAATACCATGAAAATTACATTACGCAAATTCACAACTCCTGATCAACCCAGACATTCAATGATCAATCAGTTTAAATATCTTAGTAGAACAGTGGGTCGCTTGTTGTCTAACTGGATCAGTTATAACATTTTCGACTATGAAAGTGAATGACACATAATTGAATCTCATATAGAGACCACACCTTAGTGATGAGTATCAATCTGAACGAAACCGCGGATGGACAACGTTCATTGTTCATTAACTCTATTCAGTTTAATATTGAATTATGAAATTCTGGAAGAAATCTAGAGTCGATCAGACCAAAACATGGCACAAATCCATGAAGTCGCCGACAGCTGGATTGAGCCATGTTATTAAGTGTATAATGGTTTGTTGAAGTTCACAAGACAATAGTATATAGTGGTCACAGATCCTGAATTACCTACTTTACTTAATTACGCCTGTTACACCCAATAGATCGTAGGCCGTCAACCAGTTTTCTCCAACCAACTCTGTCCTGGGATTTCTTCTCCAGTTCTGTCCAATGTTTGTTCATTCTTCTCATATCTTTCTCTATTTCTCGGCGCAGTGTGTTCCTCGGCCTTCCTCTTTTCCTTTTGCCTTGAGGGTTCCATGTGAGGGCTTGTCTCGTGAAGTCGTTAGGTACTTTTCGTAGTGTGTGTCCTATCACCAACTCCACCGCTTCTTCCTGATTTCCTCCTCCACTGGAATCTGGTGTATTCCTTTCCACAGTAGATTGTTGCTGATGATGTCTGGCCAACGAATCCGAAGTATTTTGCTTAGACAACTGTTAATAAACACTTGTATCTTCTGGATGATGGCTTTGGTAGTTTTCCAGGTTTCCGCTCCATACAGTAGAACTGTCTTCACATTTGTATTAAAAATCCTGATTTTGGTTTTGGTTGAAAGTTGTTTGGAGTTGCAAATGTTGTTCAACTGTAGAAATGAAACCCTTGCTTTGCCGATTTGCGCCCTCACATCTGCATCGGATCCACCTTGATTGTCGATGATTCTGCCCAGATATGTAAAGGTGTTAACGTCCTCCAAGGCATCTCCATCAAGAGTGATTTGGTTGGTGCATGTTGTGTTGCATCAGAGAATTTTGCTTTTTCCTTTATGTATGTTGAGACCTATTGCTGCAGAGGTTGCTGCTACACTGGTCGTCTTCTCTTGCATTTGTTGTTGCGTGTGCGATAGAAGAGCCAGATCACTCGCGAAGTCCAGATCGTTCAGCTGCATCCTAACTGTCCAGTTGATACCGTGCTTCCCTCTAGATGTCGACGTCTTCATAATTTAGTCGATCACCAGATCCTGACTGACATAGCTCAAAATCGTTTGCGATGGCGTATGTGCATCCAATCTTTGTGTTCTCCCAAATTGTCATCTAAATTCCTCATCGCTTTTGTCTTTCTCTCGTAAAATTGATTTCACCAGATTCAACTTCTTGAATAATATCTTCCAACTCTAATCTGTTTGATTACAGCTTATACTGTAGTCAATGAGAACACAGGTGAGGGCAATCGAATTGTATTTTACGGAAATTACAGAGTTATTCAGTAAAATAGGAAAACCATATCGTAAACCGTTGTTAATTTGCAAATCTTCAATCCATCATCAATCCATTGTCTGACATTTCACTCACTGTTCATGCGTTTCATACAAATCCTATTTTGTGTTCCCACTCTTCCTTTCTCTTTCTTGATCTTCCCCCATCTTCTGCTGCCAGACATTACGTTTACACTCACGTCATATACTACTTATAAGTAGCGCGCACAACAATACTTCTACTACCTCTACCACTATATGATTTGAATTGAAAATTGAGTCTCTTTTTACTAATCTGTCATAGTAACTTGAACTAATATACATAAGTATGAAAACCATAAAGCACAAGACGAAATTTTCATCCTGATATAA
>OX103976.1:1168130-1186876 GCA_944470395.2 Schistosoma turkestanicum | reverse complement strand
AGTCAGTCAGTCAGTCAGTTGCAACGTAGAACTTCGTACGTAAGTACATCAGTTCATGTCGCCATACCACATCAGCACAGAGATATAATTGTCAATTCAAATCCAATAGTAGTAGAGGTATTAAAGGTATTAGAAGTAATCGTAGACGTTAGAATTAGAAGATATTATTCACGAAGAGTGATTCAATGAGATAAGTTTAGAAAGTAAAAGCTAGAGGTGTTGAAGAACTCAGAAGATTAGGATTTGAGAGAACACAAAGAATAAATGCACTGGCGCCATTGCGAACGATTTTGAGCCATGTCATTCAAGGTCTCAAACCATCGATTATTATCATCTCGCGGACCCCAACCAGGTAGTCGACAATTACCGACATGGCTAAGTCCACTCGTCAATGACTTCATGGATTTATGCCATGTTTTGGTTTGACCGCCCCTAATTTCTTTCCAACCTATTCCTACTACAACAAAACAAAGCTCGACGAGGCAGTCGGTGGTTAGGCATACGCAACACGTGTCCCAACCACCTCAACCGATGAAGTTTCACCACTTCATCGATTGATCTGCCATCCCTACGTAGTATCCGTTTCCTAACAACAGCATTGCGTACTCGATTGTCCCAAGATAAACGAGCAATGCTTCGAAGACATCTACAATTAAATACTAATATCCTACGAATATTCTCTACTGTTAGCTGCCATGTTTCACACCCATATAGTGGGATGGAGCGAACTACTGCACAGTAGACTCGTTCTTTGGTTAGCAGACGGATATCTCGCCTATGCCATAAGTGATACAAGTTGGCAACACAGTCCAGTTGTCAGTGACTCCATGCTTCAATGGGATCAATATACCTTAAAAGATAAAAAAAAATCATTCATCTGACCTCTTGTTCTACAACATAATACACAACATCAGATCATTTTATTTTTTTACTCATTCTCCTTAGTCAAAAATAGAAGAATTCTACACTGAATAAATTTCCGCATAGAATTACAAAAAAAACTTACCACCACGTTCAACATCATAACTATTCGGATCAAATTGTGCATTATCATTTGGCATATGAACACTAGCAATGAGTAGATGATTTTGTTCATCCGATGTATGCGTACCCAATATAAGTCGATGTATAGAAAAATCTTTACCTTCTGGTCTATAATAATAAAATAAAATAAAAAAGATTTCAATTTCAATATTGTGATCAACATTCATGTGTACGAAAAAATTATTTTTAAGAATTTATACAATAATGAATGATGCCTCAAAATTAATGACTAGTGTGATCAATCAATCTATCGATCAACGTAGAATTTCGTACGTACATTAGTTCAAATTGCCATATCACATTAGCACACACAGAGATGCAATTGTCAATTCAAATCCCATAGTAGTCAGTCAGTCAGATGCAACGTAGAACTTCGTACGTAAGTACATCAGTTCATGTTGCCATTCCACATTAGCACAGAGAGATGTAATTGTCAATTCAAATCCAATAGTACTAGAGGTAGTAAAGGTATTAGAAGTAATCGGAGAGGTTAGGATTAGAAGATATTATTCAAGCAGTATAATTTAGTGAGATAAGTTTAGAAAGACAAAACTAGAGGAATTGAAGAATCCAGAAGATTAAGATGTGAGAGAACACAAAGAATAAATACACCGGCGCCATTGCAAACGCTTTTGAGCCATGTCGTTCAAGGTCTCTAACCATCGATTATTATCATCTCGCGGACCCCAACCAGGTAGCCTACATCTACCAACATGACTCAGTCCACTTCTCAGTGATTTCATGCATTTCTGCCACGTTTTGGCTTGGCCGCCCCTAACTTTCTTCAAACCCACTCCTACACTACAAAACAAAGCTCGACGAGGCAGTCGGTGGTTAGGCATACGCAACACATGTCCCAACTACCTCAACAGATGAAGTTTCACCACTTCATCTATTGATCTGCCATTCTTACCTAGCACCCGTTTCCTAATAACAGCGTTGATCACCCGGGTGTCCCAGGATATACGCGCCATGTTTCGAAGACACCTATGATCGAAAACCAGTAACCGACGAATATCTTCTACTCTCATTGGCCATGTTTCACAGCCATAAAGTAAGACGGAGCGAACTACTGCGCAGTGCACTCGTCCTTTAGTCAGAAAACGGATATCTCGCCTACGCCATAAGTGACGCAGGTTGGCAAAAGCCAATCGAGCCTTCTGTATCCGTGCTGAGATTTTGTCAGTCATCAGGCCATCAGCGCTGATGAGACTCCCAAGATAAGTGAAGCGGTCTACACGTTCGACCACTTCACTCCCTATCACTAGTTCAGGTGCCGTTGCAACCCAATCTTGAAGCAACATTTTGCATTTCGAGGGGGAAAACCGCATCCCGAACGTGCTCGCATTGTTGCTTAGGGTGGTCAGAAGACTCTGCATTTCGTCAGCGTCTTCACCAAGTAGGACTATGTCATCGAGCGAGCCACATGGCAAAAGGTCTACTCCTGAAAATTGAGACGAGGATAAGGTTATTTCTAGGAGCATGTCTATGATAAAATTAACGAGCTATGCTTTGTGGTGTCGGAGTAGTTTGGAAGAAAGTTAGGGGCGGTCACACCAAAACATGGCAGAAATCCATGAAGTCACTGACAAGAGGACTGAGTCATGTTGGTAAGTTAAGACTACTTGGTTGGGGTCCGCGAAACGATAGCAAACCGATGATTAGAGACATCGAATGAACATAGCTGAAAATCGTTCGCAATGGTGGAGGTGCATCCACTTTTTGTCTCCCCTCAAATTCCAATCTTCTGAATTCCTCACCACTTTTCATTTTCGCTTTCTTATTTCACCAGGGTAAACTTCTTGAATAATATCTTTGATCCCTAACCTTTTTGATTACTGCTAACGCTTTTAATATCTCTACTAACCTGAGATTGCAATCTCAGGTTAGTAGAGATATTAAAAGCGTTAGCGTAATCAAAAAGGTTAGGGATCAAAGATATTATTCAAGAAGTTTACCCTGGTGAAATAAGAAAGCGAAAATGAAAAGTGGTGAGGAATTCAGAAGATTGGAATTTGAGGGGAGACAAAAAGTGGATGCACCTCCACCATTGCGAACGATTTTCAGCTATGTCATTCGATGTCTCTAATCATCGGTTGCTATCGTTTCGCGGACCCCAACCAAGTAGTCTTAACTTACCAACATGACTCAGTCCTCTTGTCAGTGACTTCATGGATTTCTGCCATGTTTTGGTGTGACCGCCCCTAACTTTCTTCCAAACTACTCCGACACCACAAAGCATAGCTCGTTAATTTTATCATAGACATGCTCCTAGAAATAACCTTATCCTCGTCTCAATTTTCAGGAGTAGACCTTTTTGCCCAGTTGGCTCGCTCGATGACATAGTCCTACTTGGTGAAGACGCTGACGAAATGCAGAGTCTTCTGACCACCCTAAGCAACAATGCAAGCATGTTCGGGATGCGGTTTTCCCCCTCGAAATGCAAAATGTTGCTTCAGATTGGGTTGCAACGGCACCTGAACTAGTGATACGGAGTGGAGTGGTCGAACGTGTAGACCGCTTCACTTTATCTTGGGAGTCTCATCAGCGCTGATTGGCCTGATGACTGACAAATCTCAGCACGGATATAGAAGGCTCGATTGGCTCTTGCCAACCTGCGTCACTTATGGGAAGGAGAGATATCCGTTTGCTGACTAAAGGATGAGTGCACTGCGCATTAGTTCGCTCCGTCTTACTTTATGGCTGTGAAACATGGCCAATGAGAGTAGAAGATATTCGTAGGTTACTGGTTTTCGATCATAGGTGTCTTCGAAACATGGCGCGTATATCCTGGGACACCCGGAGTGATCAACGCTGTTATTAGGAAACGGGTGCTAGGTAAGAGATGGCAATCAATAGATGAAGTGGTGAAACTTCATCTTTTGAGGTAGTTGGGACATGTGTTGCGTATGCCTAAACACCGACTGCCTCGTCGAGCTTTGTTTTGTAGTGTAGGAGTGGGTTGAAGAAAGTTAGGGGCGGCAAGCAAACGTGGCAGAAATGCATGAAATTCACTGAGAATTGGACTGAGTCCATGTGGTAGATGTAGGCTACTGGTTGGGGTCGCACGAGATGCCGCGAGATGATAATAATCGATGGTTAGAGACCTTGAACGACATGGGCTCAAAAGCGTTTGCAATGGGCGGCCGGTGTATTTATTCTTTTGTGTTCTCTCACATCTTAATCTTCTGGATTCTTCAATTCCTCTAGTTTTGTCTTTCTAACTTATCTCACTAAATTATACTGCTTGAATAATATCTTCTAATCCTAACCTCTCCGATTACTTCTAAATACCTTTACTACCATCTATACTATTGGATTTGAATTGACAATTACAATCTCTCTGTGCTCTTGTGGCTAATGGCAACATGAACTGATGTACTTACGTACGAAGTTCTACGTTGCATCTGACTGACTGACTACTATGGGATTTGAATTGACAATTGCATCTCTGGGTGTGCTAATGTGATATGGCAATTTGAACTAATGTACGTACGAAATTCTACGTTGATCGATAGATTGATTGATCACACTAGTCATTAATTTTGAGGCATCATTCATTATTGTATAAATTCTTAAAAATAATTTTTTCGTACACATGAATGTTGATCACAATATTGAAATTGAAATCTTTTTTATTTTATTTTATTATTATAGACCAGAAGGTAAAGATTTTTCTATACATCGACTTATATTGGGTACGCATACATCGGATGAACAAAATCATCTACTCATTGCCAGTGTTCATATGCCAAATGACAATGCACAATTTGATCCGAATAGTTATGATGTTGAACGCGGTGGTAAGTTGTTTTTTTTAAAAATTCTATGTGGAAATTTATTCAGTGTAGAATTCTTTCTGTTTGTTTTTTTTGACTAAGGAGAATGAGTAAAAAAATAAAATGATCTGATGTTGTGTATTATGTTGTAGAACAAGAGGTCAGATGAATGATTTTTTTTATCTTTTAAGGTATATTGATTCCATTGAAGCATGGAGTCACTGACAACTGGACTGTGTTGCCAATTTGTATCACTTATGGCATAGGCGAGATATTCGTCTGCTAACCAAAGAACGAGTCTACTATGCAGTAGTTCGCTCCATCCCACTATATGGGTGTGAAACATGGCAGCTAACAGTAGAGAATATTCGTCGGCTATTAGTATTCAATTATAGATGTCTTCGAAGCATTGCTCGTTTATCTTGGGACAATCGAGTACGCAATGCTGTTGTTAGGAAACGGATACTACGTAGGGATGGCAAATCAATAGATGAGGTTGTGAAACTTCATCAGTTGAAGTGGTTGGGACATGTGTTACGTATACCTGACCACCGACTGTCTCGACAAGCAATGTTTTGTGGTGTAGGAGTACATTGGAAGAAATTTAGGGTTGGCCAAACCAAAACATGGCAGAAATGCATGAAGTCACTGACAGGCGGACTGAGTCATGTAGGTGGGTGTCGAGCTGATATACTAATCAATGATTAGAGACTTTGAATGAAGCGGCTCAAAATTTGTTTGCAATGACTCAGATGCATCGATTCTTTACCTTCTCTCAAAGTATAATCTTTTGAATTCCTCATAAGCTTTCTTCTCCTGTTAAAATTTATTTCACTAGATAAGTTTTAAAAAAAAAGCCAGAATGCTTTCACCACAACCATATCAATGGGTTTCCTAACAGAAAAATTAACATTTTCCACTAACTGTTGTGTGTGTGTGTGTATGTGTGTACTAGCTAATTTGACAGGTCTAATTTTTCTACCATTTTCATAGGTTAAAGTAACGCCAATAGAAAAAGTACTTGGATTGCTTCTTATATAATTAATTCCATCTGTTTTTTTGGAGATACTTAAAAAAAAGAAAAGTCTTGATTATTTCAAAGAACAATGCGATTGTGTGTTTGAGATGCCTTTGCCACCTTGAAGTATAAATTGTTGCTTCAGGATCAGCATTCATCCATTGGCTAGATTAATCATGATTAATTAGGTAGTGCAGTGCGTTAATCACTTCACACTTATCTTAGTGGTGCCTTTAAGCTTGATAAGTTAGTGTCTAAAGAAATCTGTGCACAGATTTGAAACTGTCATTTAACTTTCGTAGTGTAGGCTAGATATCCTTCTACTTTAATAGTATGTGAAAGCGACAAGTATGTGAATAGCTGAAATGTCCGACGTAAGCTACTAAACAAATCCACTGATAAGCTTATCTATCAGTTATCTATCATCGACGAAGTTAATTGATACATGTATTTTGGGTGATATCAACGCACCATATAAATTATCATAAGAGTAAGTGAGAAGAAAGCTCTAGATAATCAAAATAAGATATTTTCTTAGTCATTGACTTGTTGATAGATGTGCAACCTACCTGATATTGCTGTCCGCGCAATTGTCATAACCTAGTGATTGGAGATGTGTGAGATGACATGATTCTGCAGACAGACAGACAGATACAACGCAGAATTTCGTACATAAGTACAACAGTTCAGGTTGCCATACCACGTCGGCGCAGAGATGTAATTGTCAGTTCAAATCCAAGAGTGATAGCGATAGTAGAAGTATATTAGCAGTAATGGAGAAAGAAGATTAGGGAGTGAAGATATGATTCGAGAAGTATAGCTCAGTGAGATAAATTTAGAAGGAGAAAGATAGAGATTATGGCGAATTCAGAAGGTAAGAATTAAAAAGCACACAAAGAGTGGATGCACCTGAGCCATTGCAAACGATTCTGAGCCATGTCGTGTTCAAGGTCTCTAACCATTGGTGACTTACGTCTCGCGAAAAAAAAAATATAAATCAGATGATATTGAGATTACATGATTCTGTCCTAATCTCAATCTCATCTGATATATATATATATTTTATTTCGCTAATTTACTCATTTCTCGTGAAACATATTCTCTGTGTGCATAGTGTTTTGTTGTTACTATCACTGCGGACTATCATTGTTATCTCAATACACTGTTTAATAATCTTGTTAGTTTCATCTCACCCTATTGATACGTTGTAAGGAATGACAATTTGGTGGGCTGAAGTACATATGTACCAGACTCTACATTGATTATGACTAACTGTACTAGTGACTGTGATGTTCTTGTTGAGTTCATTCACTGCTTCAAGATTGGGTTGCATCGGCACCTGAACTAGTGATAGGGAGTGAAGTAGTAGAACATGTAGACCGCTTCACTTATCTGGGGAGTCTCATCAACGCTGATGGCCTAGTGACTGACGAAATCTCAGCACGGATACAGAAGGCTCGATTGGCTTTTGCCGACCTGCGTCATTTATGGCGTAGGCAAGATATCCGTTTTCTGACTAAAGGACAAGTGTACTGTGCAGTAGTTCGCTCCGTCTTACTTTATGGCTGTGAAACATGGCCAATGAGAGTAGAAGATATTCGTCGGTTACTGGTTTTCGATCATAGGTGTCTTAGAAGCATTTCTCGTATAATATCCTGGGACTACCGAGTGAGCAACGCTGTTATTAGGAAACGAGTGCTAGGTAAGAATGGCAGATCAGTAGGTAAAGTGGTGAAACTTCATCAGTTGAGGTGGTTGGGACATGTGTTACGAAAGCCCGACCACCGACTGTCTCGACGAGCCTTGTTTTGTAGTGTAGGAGTAGGCTGAAAGAAAGTTAGGGGTGGCCAAACTAAAACATGGCATAAATCCATGAAGTCATTGACTAGTGGACTTAGCCATGTTGGCAGATGTCGACTACCCAGTTGGAGCCCGCGAGATGATAATAATTGATGGTTAGAGACCTTGAATGACATGGCTCAAAACCGTTAGGTTTCATTAGTTTTTTTTCACATACAACTATGTATAGATTGTGCAAGTAAACAACTTTTCTTTCGCCCCCCTTCCCCCATCCACTTCCCCCTTTATCTTCGTTAAAGAATTCGGTGGATTCGGTGCAGTCACTGGGAAAATTGAAATCAACATTAAAATCAATCATGAAGGTGAAGTGAATCGTGCACGTTATATGCCACAGAATCCATGTGTTATTGCCACCAAAACACCTAGTTCTGATGTTCTCGTCTTTGATTATACAAAACATCCAAGTAAACCTGATCCATCGGGTGTATGTCGACCGGAATTACGTTTAAGAGGACATCAAAAAGAAGGTTATGGTTTATCATGGAATCCAAATTTAAATGGTTATCTGTTGTCAGCATCAGATGATTATGTAAGTTTATTGTGTGTGTGTGTATGTTTCTGTTTATTTGTTATTCTGATAGTGGTGGTGGTCAGAGCGTATATATATAGCCCACTGCCAAGGTAGTCCTACTTATTGCCTTCTTGTGGCGAGGTCGTTACCGACGAAATTGAGTGGAAGAAAAGCTAGTGTTTGAGGATTTAATCAGGTTATTGAGTATGGAATATCCACCTAGGAGAGTTACTAAACCCTCACTCCAAACCAATGGTGTACATCAGCCCCCGGGATCTTGATGGAACGAATGGCTTATGAAGCCTTTGTTGGCCACTGCATACTATGGGACTGCATTTCCCTACCTTCCTCCACTGCTTTGGGTCAAAGGCTCGGAGAGTGTCCCTATAAGAAAAGCAGCTGCTTGGGCATCCGAACAGTATCTCAGCCATCCCACTCAAAACTTCGTAGAGACCGATTCGGTTAAATAGATGGACATTCGCTTTTCGTCCTCACATTTTCGTAAATATCAACCCTGCCACGGGAAGTTGGTGAGTAGAACTTTTCCTGGTCATGGCCATGTATATGTGTTTACATGAGAGCCTTTCAAAAGCGAACAAACTCTCTCCACCATCGAGATTTCAGGGCCTGTAGCCCTGTCTTGCCTACTTTTAAAAAAATTACATGAAGTCTGTACTTGTTATATATAAATGAGTTAAATTTTAGCAATTCTTATACACACAGATACTTAATTTATCAGGCATACTACTTCTAACTCAGGTTTTATATAGTCGAACAAGGGCCTGTTCGCATCAAGCTGGACTGCATCTCTTGCTATCCTAAGCCAAATATGTGTACACCATATGCTATATTGCTATATAGAGCTGAAGGTCTCCTATGAGACTAGAGGTTCGCTGTGAATATTATGGATGTCTTGGCATTGCTTTGGCAAACATCACTAACAGTCCACATACAGGGCGACTGATTTCATTGATATAGGTGGTGGTTGCTTTGCAGCATTTCCGAGGGCCATTGTCATCGGGGTGCCGTAGTACATATCACCATTGCTAATAATAATGAGTTTGACAGTCATGTAAGAGGGATGGGTCGAAATGGCCTGTTCATGCGGTGCATGTTGATTGACGCGATCATTGATCGGAAATATATATACCATTGTGTGTATATGAAACGGTGTAAATGGTCCACCAGGGTATCAGGTACATGTTTGGAGTTGCACCATGGGATTGAGACGAATTGTTCATGTCGAAATGGTAACACGTAAGCAGTCTGCTTGGTTCTCCTGAAAACCAATGTAAAATTGCCCTAGACAATACAGGGTAAATTTACATAATTGTGAATAAACTGGTTGATCCTGCCAGTAGTCATATGCTTGTCTCAGAGATTAAGCCATGCATGTCTAAGTACATACCTTAATACGATGAAACCGCGAATGGCTCATTAAATCAGCTATGGTTCCTTAGATCGTAAACGCTACATGGATAACTGTAGTAATCCTAAAGCTAATACATGCCTTGAATCCTTGATCCGTAAGTGGACGGGTGCATTTATTAGAACAGAACCAATCGGGTGCGGCTTCGGCTGTGCCTGTTACATTCTGTAATGACTATGGATAACTTTTCTGATCGCAGTCGGCCTTGTGTCGGCGGCGACGGATCTTTCAAATGTCTACCCTATCAATTTGTTGGTAGGTGATTTGCCTATTATGATATGATGACAACGGGTTACGGGGAATCAGGGTTCGATTCGAAATGGCAACCACATCGAAGGACAACAGCATGTGCCAGAATTACCCACTCCCGACACGGGTAGATAGTGACCAAAAAATACGGATACGTGAATCAATTGAGGCTCCGTAATTTGAATGAGTACAATTTAAATCATGGATTGGAAATATCTATATACCAGTGTGTGTTAGTTGCACCATAGGATTAAGCCGAACTGTTTATGTAGTAATGGTAAAACGTGTCCAGTCTCTTTGGTTCTCCTGAAAACCAACGTAGATGGTTAATTTACATGAATTAATTTATCACATAAACTTCTTCTAGTTTATTCATTTACTTATCGTTTCATGATACGATCGAATCCCTTCCCTCCCTTCCTCTCTATCTCATTTTGATTGATTAGACTATTTGTATGTGGGATATTAATGCAACACCGAAAGAAGGACGGATTATTGATGCACAAACTATTTTTACTGGACATACAAGTGTTGTTGAAGATGTTAGTTGGCATCCATTACATGAATCGATATTTGGTTCAGTGGCAGATGATAAAAAATTAATGATATGGGATACACGTAGTGGTTGTACAACACGTCCTAGTCACACGGTGGATTCACATTTAGCTGAAGTCAATTGTTTATCATTTAATCCATTCAGTGAATATATCTTGGCCACGGGTAGTGCTGATCGTACTGTAGCATTATGGGATTTACGTAGTTTACAAATGAAATTACATTCATTTGAATCACATAAAGATGAAATATTTCAAGTAAGTTTTAAATGATTGATTCACAGTTTCTTTATAAATTAAAATGAATGCATGCATTGTGTTGTAACACTGCTATTCAGTCCTAACGGCGTCCAAATTCAAATATCCCAATACGACCCAAAATGCTATCTCTAAATTTGTCTCGTGTGCTGTTGCGGGTATGAGGGCGGTTATCACTTCCCGGCTGCCCACACCGTGGAAGGTTGTTTCTTGAGGGACCTGAAAAGCAAGATGGATTAGTGTTGGTGCGTGACCGCAGAGCCCAAGGGACAACTGCTTGAGGCCGGTCACGCACGGCCTTTTTATGAGAGGTATTTAGAGGATCGATGAAGTGGTGAAACTTCATCAGTTGAGGTGGTTGGGACATGTGTTACGTATGCCTAACCACCGACTGCCTCGACGAGCTATGTTTTGTGGTGTAGGAGTAGGTTGGAAGAAAGCTAGGGGCGGCCAGACCAAAACATGGCACAAATCCATGAAGTCCCTGACAAGTGGACTGAGTCATGTTGGTAGATGTAGACTACCTGGTTGGGGTCCGCGAGACGAAAGTCATCAATGGTTAAAGACCTTGAACGACATGGCTCAAAATCGTTTGCAATGGCGCAGGTGCATCCACTCTTTGAGCTCTGTCAAATCCTAATCTTCTGGAATCGTCAGCACCTCTACCTTTGTCTTTCTAACCTTATCTCACTGAATTATATTTTTTGAATAATATCTTAAACCCCAGTCTTCTTTATTATAACATTAATACCTCTACCATCTTTATCACCATGGGATTTGATTTGACATTTGCGTCTCTGTGCTAATAATGTGGTATGGCAACATGAACTTATGTACATACGTACGAAGTTCTACGTTGCAACTGACTGACTGACTGCTATCTCTAAATCTCCTAGATATCAGAACGCAACACCGTGGAATGGAGTTGTTTATTGGGTCGAATACAGAACAGAGGAGGTAGGCAGGGGAAACGGAATTATTAAGCACTTTCAGATAGTGCGTATTTATACATTAAGGTCGAATAAGAAAGAGCATCAACGTCTGTGACATTGACAGTTTAGGACGACGACCAATAGAAAAGAACATTTGAATGACATTGAGAGTCCAGATGACCAATAAAAAGCAACATTGAAGTATTTGACCTTGACGGTTAGAATGAACATAATTTCGACCAATAGGATTGTACTTCTAAAAATAGTATTCTTAGGATATTTGGTGAATATCCTAACACATTGTTATGTTGTTAGAGTAATCAACTACACATAAGAAAAAGGATGAGGTAGGAAACGAGTACTAGGTTAAGGATGGCTGATCAAAATAGATGAAGTAGTGAAATTTAATCAGTTGAGATGGTTGGGACATGTGTTACGTATGCCCAACCATTGACTACCTTGACGAGCTATGTTTTGTGGTGTGTATGAGTAGTAGGTTGGAAGAAAGTTAGGGGTGGCCAAACCGAACCATGTCACTGACAAGTGAACTGAGCCATTGTTGGTAGATGTAGACTACGTGGTTGCTATGTGCGAGACTATTGTAATCGATGGTTAGAGACCGTGGAAGAAATGGCTGAAAATCGTTTGCAATGGCGCCGGTGCATTGATACCTTGTGTTCTCTCAAGTCGTAATCTTCTGGGTTCTTCAACAACTCTAGTTTTTACTTTCTAAACTTATCTCACTGAATCATACTTCTTGAATACTTTCTTCTAATCCTAACCTATCCGACTACTACTAATACCTTTACTGCTATTGGATTTGAATTGACAATTACATCTCTGTGCTGATGTGGTATGGCGACATGAACTGATGTACTTACGTACGAAGTTCTACGTTGCATCTGACTGACTGACTGACTGGTTTATTCCCAAGAATAGCACACACAACCCTCCTACTTTATGCGGGTTTAAGACCAGCACTAGTTCCAGGACGGAGCTCCAGGCTACTGTCATTATGGTAGATTTTATATCTCTTCATGTGCAATGCTTTTTACACCGCGAATCATTGATATTCCTTACAATTTTTCTTTCATTACAAAATATATATAGGTTCAATGGTCACCACATCATGAAACAATACTTGCTAGTTCAGGGACTGATCGACGTCTACATGTTTGGGATCTTAGTAAAATTGGTGAAGAACAATCAGCTGAGGATGCAGAAGATGGACCACCGGAATTATTATTTATTCATGGTGGACATACAGCGAAAATTTCAGATTTTTCGTGGAATCCAAATGATGCATGGGTTATTTGCTCTGTATCAGAAGATAATATTTTACAAGTTTGGCAAATGGTGTGTGTCTTTCTCGTTTTTTTCTCAATTTCTCTGTTTGAATATTACAGTCGGCAAAACAAAAGAGGCTTCAGCAGTTCATCTCGTTGTTGATTGTGTTACGCATGCTTGAACTATATTACGAGTTCCCTTTTTAGTCGGTGAACAAGAGCGCGAGGATCGATGATTGGACGACACGACAGTCTGCTCTAATCCGAACGTCCCAAACCCTCCACTGAGTAAAAGAAGACAAGACTTGATATCAAGTAGGACGTGTGTTCTACAAGCATTCAGAAAGTACGAGGTCCGAGGCCAGAAGAAGGGCTAAGGATTCGGGTCACAGAACGTTACAGATAATGCATATTTATTATATAGTTAGTTTGAATAGGAAACAACCTCTGAAGAATGTGACATTGATAGTTAGGGACGACCAATAGGAATTGACCAATAGAATTAGACTTACAAGCAATTCTCTTAGGATATTGAATGAATATCCTAACACTGATACATTCAAGACTAAATTATTGATCACAGTGTTTGTTTCATTTCATCCTGTGGTCATCATAACAGATGGATTGTGTTGCAGTGCATATGGACATTGTTGGGGATGTGTTAGAAGATCACTAGAACTCACTTGTAAAGGTCCTAATTTTTCGTGTTTTCGCACCAAGAGACGCTTAGTTGACCTTCAGTTTATATTTCCCACTCGGAAAATCCTCGACCGTCATTGGTTGATGGATTATTTTAGTACGACGCTATTTTTGTGGCTCTCACTAAGGACGTTGCTATCATTGTATAAACAAGTTTGAGTTGTGTGCTTGGAAACTTCAACCTTTCTGGGTGCGTGTAGAATACACTGTATACGCTTTATCAAGATTTCTTGATCTCTAGTCTGCCGAGGTTGGGGCAAATGGATGAGAATAGCCTATCGTGTCATTGCATCATCAGTTGTCTTCGCTCTGGTTTACCGAGTCAGGTGAACTCGTATTAGCATTCAAGCATATCAATTTGACGAGTGTGTCAGATATGGACATGATGATATTCTGGGACAACGTGTCTCACTCTTTGTCGAAACTGATCAACTACTTTGTACTTTTCATTTCAATATTGTTATTCCTATATATGTGTATATATACTTTGGGACTTGAATCACTGTTGGGGATGTTAGATCCCCAGAACTCGCTTGACTAATAATATCTTTATTTTGGATTTATTTCATGGACAGATCAGTTGACCTTTAGGTCACATTTCCCACCAGAATAATCCTTGGTTGTGATTGGTTGATGTGTTATTTCAGTAAGCTATTTTTGTGACTGTCGCAAGGACGTCTCTGTGATGTATAAATAAATGCAATTTAAGTGCTTGGATTCATTGTGTGCTGGCTGGGTGTTTTGTAGGATACAACAATTTCTACACTATATCAAGACATCTTACTGATACAATTTGGTCAAGGGATCACAGTAGCCTACCTGGACGCTGGTTCACTAACATGACCCCAGTTCTCTTAATCAATGCGCCCCTCTGTTGTAGTATTCTGTCAGATATCCAGTAATTGACTACTACAATTCAATGATATTTGCAAACATCTTTGACATTTACATTAAAGACTTTCAAGTAAACTTCAAAGGAGGATAGACAATCACAAAAGTATATCAGGGTTTTTTTTCGGCTGTAACGTTTTTACGACGTAGAGTGTCCAGTATATTATGTGGTCAATGTACATGGGTCAGTTAAAATACGTCGTTACGGCACTCCGGCAGTTACGCCCAACTCAGAAATTTAACGATTTGTGTGGCGCATACCTGTACATTGATATGGTTGCCCCTTTTGTAGCAATATTTATATGTTCAAAGATAGATAGATAGATAATCTTGTCTTCATTTCCCTAGAGATCAAGCCGCAACTACCTACTTCCACTAAGGCACCCGAGTAGTGGTTTTATCAGCTTAGCTCTCACGCGCAAATTACATGAGTCAAATCGTCTAATACACAAATCTGTACAACTTGTTAGATGAGTTACACTACACCATTTGGACAGCCAGAAAAAAAAACTATGTTTGTAGTTTAACCTAATTTAGTGTTTTTTATCTGTGTTGTTTTTTCATTCATTTCAGGCTGAAAATATTTACAATGATGAAGAACTTCCATTGACCATTGAAAATGAATGAATGAATGAATAAATTGTTGTGTTCATCAATATTGCATTTCAAGGTGTTTGTTTTTCTCCGCCGCCCACCCCCCCCCCACTGGTTTTTTTTTATTCTACATGTCACACACACACACTATTGTCATATACACATCACTTATTTATTGAAACAAAATTTTCAACTAAAAAAAAATTAAATAGATTTATGTATCTGATTAGATTTTTTTTCTTCCCGGGGATGGATATCCGCTTCCCCCCCCCCACACACACGCTTTACACTGTATTTCGTTAGGTCGGTCAATTCGCTGTGCTAAATTGATTGCACCATTCGATAGACATTTAAACATGTAGTTGAATAAAATATAGTTCTGATGATAGTCCCGACCGTAGCTGCTACCTTGACGTGGTGGTCGGGCTTGCCTATCGTGATGATCCAACCGAGCTATATTGTTGGCTGGAACATATGTTCCTGAAGGTCCTACTATGCCAGGCAGGTCGATTGGAGAACGATGAGACGAAAAGCAGCTACCCAAGGTCTGAGGGCGAAGTCATACTACTGACTGACTGTAGAGGGGTGTGGCAGCAGTAAGGTGTTTCCCTCCGACAACCAGCATCTGCAGCAATGCTGCCTTCTCACAAGGAAGGGAGGGTTAGAAAAGGTCGACCCTAAAAATGTCTCACCTCACCCTACCTCACGGATATTCGTCTCCGTCGGTAAGGGTGCCTACTAAGGGCTTTTAAAAAGAGCGGAGCTAATACTCAAAAAACCTTTCGTCGAAAGGCCGTGCGTGACCGGCCTGAAGCAGTTTTCCCTTGGGCTCCGCGGTCACGCAACCAGGTCGTTAAGATCAACACTAATCTATCTTCTTTTACAGGTTCCTCAAGAAACAACTTTCCATGGTGTGGGCAGCCTGGAAGTGACAACCGTCCTCATACCCGTAACAGATTTGATCTGATGATAGTGTTTTTTTATATATCCGATTATTAACTTGAATCACAAGAGTAGGTGTCTTCGAAACATTGATCGTATATCTTGGGACCATCGAGTAAGTAAATGCAGTTTTTAGGAAATGAGTACAAGGTAAGGATGGCAGATCAATAGATGAAGTATTGAAACTTGATCAGTTGAGGTGGTTGGGAAATGTGTTACGTATGCACAAGCATTCAGTACCTTGACAAGCGATGTTTTGTAGTTAAGAAATAGGTTGGAAGAAAGCTAGGGGTGGCCAAACCAAAACTTGGTAGAAATGCATGAAGTCACTAACAAGTGGACTGAGTCATGTTCGTAAGTGCAGACTGCTTGGTTAGGGTTTGCGAGACAATAGTAACCGATGGTTAGAGACCTTAAACGACATGACTCGAAATCGTTCGCGATGGCGCAGGTGCATTTACTCTTTGTGTTCTCGCAAATTGTAATCTGAATTCTCTATGACCTTTATCCTTCTCTTCACAAATTTGTTCCACTTGATACTACTTCTTGAATAATATCTCCGAGCCCTAATCGTATCGATAATCGCTAATGCTTCTACTACTATGGGGTTTGAAGTGACAATTGCATCTGTACGAATGTGGTACGGCAACCTGAACCTTTGTACTTACGGAGTTCTACCTACTAGCTGATTCGTCTGAAAACTTATTACGCAGATAGATTTCTCTTTATTAAATATATTACTAAATAAAGTTATCATAAGGTCAAATATTCGAGATTAGTTAGTGCTGACTAGTGTTCTTGATGATCAGTTGACAGCAATGCTTTGTCATATCGCCTGAGTACCAGCCCCTCTTAATTAGGTTTACCCAAATTGTATATAGGTGAAGAGAAATGACTGAGTTGTGACAACACTAAATATAGGTGTTAAGCATGGTGTAGGCTCCTTGGAGAGAATATCCTCACTTTTTTCTTGTCAATAAGTATTATGTACGGTAAGTTGCAGAGTTGACATCACTAATGCAGATAGGGGTATATACTGAGAATTATTCAAATGTAGTCCCGTGGCTAGTGCCTTATTTACACCTGTTTTAACCTTGTGCATCATAGGCCCCTCACCAGAATTCCCCAACCAACTCTGTCCTGGGCCCTTCATTTTATTTGTTCTCAAGTGCTACTCCTATTGATGTCTACTGCTAATTCATGACGCGATGTGTCTTTTGGTTTAAGCTTTGCCCTGCAACGCAGCTGGGTGATTCCCGCAATGTGTGTTCTATTCACCTCCTGATTTCTTTCTCAGCTGGGATCTCATTCGTTCTCTCACACCGGGTTGTTTTTTGATATGGAGTTGGTGGTTACTCAGATTGATTATCAAAATATTTGGAGATATTCCTCAGTGATACTCAAGTTATAATATGAGGCGAAAAACTGGATAGTCAGTTGCAGATGGCAGAAGTTTTGGAATGAATACAGCATTGTGGATTCCAATACATCACAACACTAACACAGTTATGCTTACTAAACAAGCATTTTTAATTTTAGTAATCACAATTTAAGAAGCATAATTAACGTTACTGACTATTCACAAACAATTCTAGACCTGGTTAAAATATGTATATAGTGTTTACAGAAATCGACTTCCCTACACCCATATCAGTTTCAGCAGCCAGGCGGTACTCATAGTCCTTACGTATAGATTGTAATTCACAACCGGCTACACACATATATACTTTGTAATAGTGTCATAATAAAGGAAATAAATAATATGAGAAGCCGAGAGTAGGAAAAAATCAGACAGATCAATAAAATCTAGTGACGAATAACTAAAAAAATGAAGAATAAAAGTACAACTGGTCTAACGACTGTGCTGCAGATACAGACATGTCGTCGGCATATTCTAAGTCGATAAGCGAGCCTCGTGGTAAAAGGTCTACTCCTGAAAATTCAGACCAAGATAAGGTTATTTCTAGGAGCATGTCTATGATAAAATTAAACAGGAATGGAGAGAGTGGACATCCCTGACGGACACCACTTGAAGTGAAGAATTCCGGTGACAGTTCGCCATAAACTCTCACTCGACCAGTGGTGTTTGAGTAGAGAGCTTGTATAAGGTTAATGTACTTCTCTGGTACACCTTTGAATGACAGACACTGCCACAGAACCTCACGATCCACTGAGTCAAATGCCGCTTTTAGGTCCAGGAAGATAACTATTGTGGGACGCCTAAATGTGTGTCTGTGTTTCAGGACCTGTCATAGTATGAAAACGTAGTCTATACAGCCACCCTGGTTTTCTCTAGTCTGCTCTTCACGAGCTCTAGTTAGACGTCTAAGTATAATTGCGGCTAACAATTTAGAAACTATATTAGTTAGACTTATTCCCCTGTGATTGTCACAAGAAGACTTTTGTCCTTTCTTATAAATTGGGACAATCAAGTATTGAGACCAGTCGGATGGGATTACGTCCAGTTCCCAGATTCTACCTAAGATCTTAGTCAACCTAACTGCTAAAACTAGACCACCATCCTTAAACATCTCAGGAGTAAGTCTATCAGGACCTGCAGCTCGCCCTCGTTTCAGATTTCCTATCGCTTCATTCTAGCTTTATGGTTAACCTTACTAGCAGATATCACTGCTGTTTCCATAGCCTTTTTGATATCATTCCAACCTGCCTCCTGATAAGAATCGCTTACATGGTCGCCTA
>OX103976.1:996351-1167630 GCA_944470395.2 Schistosoma turkestanicum | reverse complement strand
AACTCTTATTGATGTAGGGAAGTTTGCCAAAAACAAAGTGTATTAAGCGTCAATGTTTACACAAATTTACAAAAAAGCTGTTCGTACATTTTATTCATTGAATGGTAGGCATCATTTCGAATTTCCATAGTCAGAGTTTGTTTAATATAGTTTTATGAAATGTTACACCATCGGATATTTAGCGGCCCGTGATTTGACACCATTCTAGAACGAACGATTGGGTATACTATGAAATAAGTTTCTCTTTCAATTTTGGTTTAGACGAATGCGGTTTGTGCGACGTCAGTAATCAGAAGCCTGATTATGGATTCAGTTGGTTGAGGTTATTTTATGCAATTGTTCACGCAAGCAGATGTAAGAATGTAAAGCATACAAGTAAAGTGAAGCGAAGTGAAGTTGAGAAGGCGAGTTAGCCAACTCAATGTAATAAGACCATGCATGGCTGGCTGTTTATAGTCTGACAAAAATAAGCTAGACATGTTATAAGCAAACGTCAACATCTGGAGGGAAGCACGGTATCAACTGGACAGTTAGGACGATCTGGACTTCGCAGATGACTTGGCTCTTCTATCGCACACGCAACAACAAATGCAAGAGAAGACGACCAGTGTAGCAGCAACCTCTGCAGCAGTAGGTCTCAACATACATAAAGGAAAGAGCAAAATTCTCCGATGCAACACAACATGCACCAACCAAATCACTCTTCATGGAGATGCCTTGCAGGACGTTAACACCTTTACATATCTGGGCAGCATCATCGACAATCAAAATGGATCCGATGCAGATGTGAGGGCGCGGATTGGCAAAGCAAGGGTTGCATTTCTACAACTGAAAAATATCTGGAACTCCAAACAACTTTCAACCAAAATCAGGATTTTCAATACAAATGTCAAGACAGTTCTACTGTATGGAGCGGAAACTTGGAGAACTACACCAAAGCCATCATCCAGAAGATACAAATGTTTATTAACAGTTGTCTACACAAAATACTTCGGAGCAGTTGACCAGACACTATCAGCAACAACTAACTGTGGGAGAGAACAAACCAGATTCCAGTGGAGGAGGAAATGAGGAAGAAGCGAAGGAGGCGGATAGGACACACACTATGAAAGGCACCTAACTGCGTCACAAGACAAGCCCTCACTCGGAACCCTCAAGGCAAAAGGAAAAGAGGAAGTCCAAGGAACACATTACGCCGAGAAATAGTGAAAGATATGAACATTGGACAGAACTGGAGAAGGAAGCCCAGGACAGAGTTGGTTGGAGAAAACTGGTTGGCGGCCTATGCTCCATTGTGGGTTAACAGGCGTAAGTAAGTAAGTAAGTAATATTAAGCAGAGCAGGCAATGCACATGCGCACTTAAGTCAAAACAAGCCCAATGTTATAGGCAAATAATTGACAAAGTCAAGGACGTGTGAATAGTCACTCGGACAGAAATGGTTAATTAGTGTGTCCGAAATCTAGGTCACATCATCTGGGCTCAACAGCTTAGTACATACACTGCATACTCATGATTGTCTTGACACAAAAAAATATAGTCGACATTTTTTTGTTGAACCAGTACAAATGGGTGAGTATCTATACTGAATGGATTTGAGCCAAGGAGTGCATATCTATTCTAGCCTTGATGAGCTATGTTTTGTGGTGTAGGAATAGGTTTGAAGAAACCTAGGTGGGGCCAAACTAAAACATGGAACAAATCCATGAAATCACTGACAAGTGAACTGAGTCATGTTGATCGATGTAAACCATCTGGTTGGGATCCGCGAGACGAAAGTCACCAATCGTTGGAGACCTTGAATTACGTGGTTCAAAATCGTATGCAATGGTGCAGGTGAATGCATTCTTTGTGTTTTCTCAAATAACAACCTTCTGAATTTATCCCTCTCAATTATACTTCTCTAATCATATCTTCGATCCCCAATCTTCTCCGATTTCCGTTAATACTTTTACTATCACTATCTCTCTTGGATTTGAACTGACAGATACGTCTCTGTGCTAAATCGGTATAACAACCTAAACTTATATACTCATGTACAAAGTTCTACGTTGTAACTGACTGACTAACTAAGGATGTACAAATATTCAACTTATAACAATTGACAATTCAAATGAAATGCACATCTTTATAATTAAAATTTTTTTAAAAATCCAAGCCTAGAAGACATCAAAATATCAGTTTAAATAAAATCAGCATCCACAATTTTAGTAACACAACTCTCTCACTCTTAATCTCTCTCTCTCTTTCATTCTCTCTCGCAAATATTCTTAGTTTGCCTGTATCGATCACCATGATTATTGCTATCGATTTAGTAGTTTCTGCACACTAGTAAACATGGATCACGATTGATTTTGTTCATTCTCTCTAAACATCGAAAAATAGGCGTATCCCAAGGGAAATTCATTAGAATAAAGAAAATGGTTGATTATTGTTAGAAATAATTGTATTTTTTTGAATTTTTTAAAGGGCAATTTAAAATATGCATTACGGGGTTGTGAAGATTGTTAAGTTACACATTTTTGAAACCATGAATCGATCAATGTTAGACCACCATTAGAAACCTGGAAGCACTGGACGGCCGTTTCGTCCTGGTATGGGACTACTCATCAGAGGCAGTGCGCATCCACGACTCCTGCACCCTGCAGGATTCGAACCCAGGACCTTCGGTATTGTGCGCGAACGCCCTAACCGATAGATCACTGAGCCGGTATCTAACGGTGTTAATGTCTAACTTGATCATATTCACGGAGTTGCGCAACCTCATACACAGTCTCCGGTAGTTACTGTCTACACCCGAACAGGTTGAACTCACACTGGTCACGTCTTCCCACTAGAACTCGGAGAAGATTCCTCACGAAGCTAGTCACTAGTGAGCACAGGTAATTTGCATTACGGCGTTGTGAAGATTGTTAAGTTACACATTTTTGAAACCATGTGCAATTTAATATAATAAAAACTACTGAACATTTTAAAATACTAGTGTAGATTGTAATAGTTCATGCATAGTTTGATGAAGTGCAATGAAACTTGTATTCACTCATTCGTTTCTATGGAAAACTTCGGTGGAAAAGTGTCTTACTAACTGACTTACCTACTTACTTCCTTACGCCTGTTACACCCAATGGAACATAGGCCGCCTACTAGTTTTCTCCAACCAACTCTGTCCTGGGCTTCCCTCTCCAGTTCTGTCCAATGTTTTTTGTTCATTCTTCTCATATCTTTCACTATTTCTCGGCGTAATGTGTTCCTTGGCATTCCTCTTTTCTTCTGGCCTTGAGGATTCCAGGTGAGGGCTTGTCTTGTGACGCAGCTAGGTGTTTTACGTAGTGTGTGTCTAATCTGCTTCCACCGCTTCTTTCTGACTTCCTCCTCCACTGGAATCTGGTTTGTTCTCTTACACAGTAAGTTGTTGCTGATGGTGTGTCTGGCCAACGAATACGAAGTATTCTGCGCAGACAACTGTTAATAAACACTTGCATCTTCTGAATATGGGTTATCGTAGGAGACATGATAAACTAAAACACATCTATGGCCTTCACATTAGTTTTGTGTTTATTAAGGTTCATTAGGAATCAGTCAGTCACCTAAAACGTAGAAATTAGTACGCGTATACATCAGTTCCAGTTGCCAAATCACATTAGAAGCCAGAGATGGAATAGTCAATTCAAATCCCACTGTGGTAGTGGTTTTAACAGTATTAGCGGTAATCAAAAAGTTTGGGGATCGAAGATATTTTTCAAGGAGTATAATCTAGAAGAGTAGAATTTGAGCGAAGACAAACAATGGATACATCGTCAACGATTTTGAACCGTATCACTCAGAGTCTCTAATCATTTTTTACTGTCATCTCGCGGCTCCTAACAAAGCAGTTGTCTACACCGATTAACATAGCTTAGTCGATTTCTGAAATCGACGAAAATAGTTTAACGAATGCTCCCAGACTACTTCAGCAGTGTTTTGATACACTCTGATAAGATCTAGGAAGTAAGACTTGTGAAAAATAACATAACTCTACTAATTACACACCCTCAAGAATTTTCCTTATATATGGTTAGATAATTATTCGTAGTGCTTGTCTTTACGTCATATCAGTTTTCATGGAATTCTGATAATCATATGAATGTTATCTAAATATAGCTTAATTATGTGTGTGTTTTCGCATTCCTTTGAGCAAAAATTCAACTTGCGTGGTGCGCGCTACTTATAAGTAGTATATGACGCGGATGTAAACGTAATGTCTGGCAGCAGAAGAGAATGGGGGAAGATCAAGAAAGTAAGAAGAGTGGGAACACAATGGAATTTGTATGAAACGCATGAATAGTGAGTGAAATGTCAGACAATGGATTGATGATGGATTGAAGATTTGCAAATTAACAATGCACGATATGGTTTTTCCGATTTTACTGAGTAACTCTGTAATTTTCGTTAAATTCAATTCGGTTGCCGTCACCTGTGTTCTCCTTCACTACACTTGTACACAATCAAAATGTAGTTTTGCATGCACCTCATTGCTTTAACATCCATCTTCAGATAGTTTAAGTATCCGATCAATAGAAGTTTTTTTTTAAATTTTGAATTGTGCGCGACGACCTTGAAAAAGCTATCTTCAACCTGATTGGTTAATTCCTAAACTTTACCTGTAGTAATTAGCTATAACCAAATAAGTTGTCTGAATGAAAGTTTTCCTAATTAAAGTATCACACAGTGTAAGATTTAATAGGGTTATCAAAGTAACAGGTTTTAAACAGCTGTTTAATAAACAAAACTTATGCTAATTCACCACAATAAATAATTTCTCTTCCTATCTTAAATACTGTAACTTTTATTTTCAATAAAATCTATCAGCTGTGAATCTATTAGTCATGTATAACATACGCTGTCAAGGTCATTTAAGGTCGCCTCAGAATCATAGCATAATCTTTGTTTTGTAATCCACCCATCAGTCAACCAATGAGAGTAAAGATACACTTTATTTTTTCTATTTCCTTAAACTAGGACTCAACAATCAAGCTAATTAATTGTATGAACAGTCAGAATTGTTCAATATTAAACAATAAGTTGTATATTTTCAGTATTCACTAGCTTTTTTTAAACAATAGTAATATATATATATGTTCTTTGTTTAACATGACTACTTATTTCATAAATAACAACACCACAATCTTATATCTTAATTAAACAATCCACAACATTTATTTAGCGTTAATGTGGTGTATACCACTTACAACGTAGTTTTTAAGTGTCAAATTCGTCACTAGGTACGTTTGAAACTATTACGAGTTCATCTTAGTCGATAAACACGAACGATACAATGAACCAGCGTCCAGATAGGCTATCTTGAAACTTAAGCTGTAAACAGTAGGCTTGGTAAGTGTAGAAAGTATATTCTACAAACACCCAGCAATCATAATACAATCAAGTACACAAATCTCGTTTATTTATACATCATAGAAACGTCCTTGGGACAGTTAAGAAAATAGCACACTAAAATACACAGCAGTCAATCACAGGTAAGGATTTTCCTGATGGGAAATGAAATCTGAAGGTCAAATGGTCAGCCCATGGTCGCAAACGTGAAGTCCAAAATAAGGCATTTATCAAGCGAGTTCTGGGGGATCTAACATACCCAACATTAAATAGCAAGTAGCGCAGTGTTGCCTTGAAGTTTCGGCTAAATAGGAGAGTATTGGATCCGAACAGTTTTTATCGCCTACATTCATACCACATGACTAGTTTGACAGGTACTTCATACAGTTCTACTAAGAAATTGTGATCATTTGAGTTCTATTAAGTTATCAGTGCAACAAATACCAATCAGTATCATTGGATGGTAGTTGCACAATATCGCAGATTGATTAATATTAGAAATGTCAACCAAGTGAATTCCAGCCTATAGGTCTGAAAGTTAAACGTTAACTGCAACACCTGAGTACTGTGTTTTTGACAAATGACAAGTTCATGGAAATGCACGCATCAAAACGAAACAGCAATTTAATGCTTTCTAACTTTTCATAGTTATTTACCTAAGATTAATCTATGATTCAAGTTAACAGAAATTTCTTGTCAGAAATATATCACACATTATACAGTCAAATGATTGGCATACATTCTAAGCTTTTCTAATAAGCTAATATACTTATTCAGATGATGAATTTATCATTTTTAAACCGCCATTAGCAACTTAGAAGCACTGAATGGTCGTTCCTTTCAATTAGAGGACTCATTAACAGTACACCCACAGGAAGGAATCGAACCCGATATCTTGGGCTTAAATTCTTCACCTCTGTGCCACTCAGTCGGCGTCCAGTGGTGTTAATATTTAACTCTGATCAATCCAAAATGTGCTCACTAGTGATAAGCTTCGTGAGGAAACTCTCGGAGTTCTAGTGGAAAGCACTCACCAGTGGAGTTCAAAGCTGTTGGGTGTAGGCGGTAACCAGCTAAGACAATAGCTGATACCTTGGATTGATTGAAGTAAGATATTAGTACCGTTGGATACCGTCTCCGTGATATAGAGATTAAACGTTTGCACATGAGAATGAAGGTTCTGGGTTCGATTCCTATGGCCAGGATCATGGATGCGAACTTCTGATGAATCTCATACAAAGATGAAACAGCCTTCCAGCGTTTCCATGTTTCTCATGTTAGTCTAAAACTGATCGATTCATAAATTTCAAGAAATATAAATTACATAAAATTGTATATATTCAAAACGAATACTGGTCACTAACTATTCACTATTCGCTTAAATTGAAATATGAAAAGCAGTGGACCGTATATATATTATTACGCTCAAGAAATAAAAACGCAATCACTGTTTGTACGTAATTGCAAAATTCATTTCGATTAGATGACTCTAGTATTATTTGTTAAACTTTTTATTGCCAGTATTATTAATTGGCCAATCGACTACTTACTGATCAATGTTTCAGGGCATTATAACCTGTTATGTATATATATATACATATCTTGATTTAGAAACAGGTGAAAAAAAATAGTTTGCCGCAAATTACAGTAATTTCATTTGTCTAACTGCATACAATCCAATTCAGTGAAAAATAATACATTAATCAAAGGTAGTAGTAGTAGTAAAGTATGAAATAAACTATTTTATGTGTTTCAGAACATTATTTCATATAAAGAATAAACAAATCTAGGATAGAAATCAAAAAAAACCTCTATGAATTTGATGTACATCTGTTGTTCAACAGTCAATATTCAATGTTCATTGTTCAATGTATGTGTATTTGTGGTGCGCGCTACTTATAAGTAGTATATGACACGAGTGTCAACGTAATGTCTGGCAGCAGAAGAAGATGGGGGAAGATCAAGAGAAAGGAAGAGTGGGAACACAATGGAATTTGTATGAAATGCATGAACAGTGACAATGGATTGATGTTTTGCAACAGGAACAGTCCAGTTCGATATGATGGATTGATGTTTTGCAAATTAACGATTTACGATATGGTTTTCCGATTTTATATATATATATATATATATATATATATATATATATATATATATATAAACATAATTTGTACAGTTGCCGAATAGACTTTGTTTTCTGTTCCCTTTTTTGGAAGGATCTTGACACTAAGTATCATAACAAAGTGCATTAATTTTGACTAAGGATTTTATTTGAGCAAACCAACTTTCATTTGAGTTGCTATTGTTACTTGTTAAGTAAGGATGCAATGTAGTTTTTTCCTCAGAAAAGATGTGTGTTGATACTTACTTACTTACTTACTTACGCCAGTTGCCCCGAATGGAGCGTAGGCCGCCCACCAGTTTTCTCCAACCAACTCTGTCCTGGGCTTCCCTTTCTAATTCTTACAAATTTTTGTTCATTCCTCTCATATCTTTCTCTATTTCTCGGCATAGTGTGTTCTTTGGCCTTCCTCTTTTCCTTTTGCCTTGAGGGTTCCATGTGAGGGCTTGTCTCGTGATGCAGTTAGGTGCTTTTCATAGTGTGTGTCCTATCCACATCCACCGCTTCTTCCTGATTTCCTCCTCCACTGGAATGTGGTTTGTTCTCAAGCACAGTAGGTTTTTAACTCCGCCAGTAGAACCTTAGGGGCTACTTCCGGTCCCAAGCCCGGATAAAGGAGGAGGGTTGGACATGGGGTTGGCGACCCCATTCCGTCGAAATCTAACTAACCAGAAAAAATAATTCAAACCATGTGTGTTGATAGCTTTCAACAATTAAAATGAGGTTCTCACTGGAAATTACACTAATATCTGCAGCATTGACTTACTAAACAAAACAATGCTCAGGACTGTTAGATATTGTAATTGTATTGAACACTGAAAAAATATAATTATCCTTACACTTTATTTTTACAGGGTATCAATTTTCTACATAAGGTGAGATGACAGTACTTATTATTTGCTTACTTGTTAACGCCTGTTATCCCTAATGGGAACAAATGCCGCTGACCAGCATTCTCCAACCTACTTTGTCCTTCAGCTTCCATTACAGTTCTACTTAATCGCTGTCCATTCTTTTCAGGTCTGTTTCTAGTACTTGGCGTAATATGTTCTTTGGCCTTGAGGATTCCAAGTGTGGATTTACCTTGTAATGCAGTTGGTTGATTACCCCCAATTTGTGTCCTGTCCACTTCCAGAACTTTTCCTAAAATCTTACCCAACAATAATCTGGCTTGTTCTCCCCCATAGTAAGTTGTCGCTGATTGTATCGATCGTGTATCGACCAAATCGCTACTTTACGGATCATTGTGGAACAGTCAGTTGAGTGGAACTCACCACTCTATATCAGTTTCATTGACTATGAGAAAGCATTCGATAGTGTGGACAAGACAACACTGTGGAGGATTCTTCGGCACTACGGCGAATGTGAGAAGATAGTCAATATCACACGGAATTCTTATGATGGATTAAAATGCAAAATCGTGCACGCAGGACAGCTGACAGACTCGTTTGAGGTGAAGACCGGTGTCAGGTAAGTTTGCTTAATCTCACCCTTTCTCTTTCTCCTAGTAATCGACTGGATTATGAAGACGTCAATATCGGGAGGGAAGCAGGGTATTCAATGGACAGCCAGGATTCAGCTGGACGATCTAGGTTTCGCAGATAATCTGACTCTTCTATCGCACACGCAACAATAAATGCAAGAGAAGACGACCAGTAAATCAGCAGCCTTAGCAGCAGCATGTCTCAACACACACAAATTGAAAAGCAAAACTCACCGATACAACATAACATGCACCAACCAAATCACTCTTGATGGAAATACCTTGGAGTGTTAGGCATGTGCTTAGCGACATCATCCCGTAGAAAATTAACTTACTAACCACGAAAAATGCACATCTGAAATATTCACCCAAGTCTGACCATCTTATGTAATTAACTTAATCTCAAAACTGAAATTTATTCAGTTTGTGTAAACTCTTTAGAAACGTCTTGAAAATACATTCTTGGCTTATTGAAATCAGATAATTTGATTCTTGAGCAGATTGTAACAAATTTATCATTGTTGATAAATGTCTAAAAGCTAGTAAAACAAAGCTCTCCCCATACTCCTTGAATCATCATTTCTTGATATTTTAGCATTAAAATCTCCATGTTTTACCAAAATAATCTCAGTTCATGCCACCTCTGATGGTATGTATATATATCTATATATTTCTAAATGGTCTCGTTAAATACATGGTATCCAAAGATCGGTTATATTTGACCAACAAGTTACAGTCTGATCCTTTCTGTCTTGAATCAGTCACTTGAACGACATTCTAGAACAATAGAACTATTTTAGTGATCTAGATTGTTGCGCCGTGCTCTGCCGAATATCGATGAGGAGTCGGAGGCACAGTTGTTGGCGTCGCAACTTATCGAGAGTGTGCCTGCCGCCGAGTTCCAGCAGCGGGAACTAGTAAACGCTACACGTTGGATAAATGCCGTACCCATTCCAGACCAGCAGGCAAGAACAATGACCGAAGTAGTAATCTGGCATATTGTAGCGCGTCACGGAATACGGAAGTTGATATTAACTGACCAGGGTCCCTGTTTTGAAAGTGACGATTTTAAAAGCCCATTAGTTGATAAATTGTTCAGAAGAACAATCAAAGCTTTACAACCAAAACATCCAAGTTGTAGAGATTGTTGAGTTTAATTAGAAATCATGTATCGATTAACGTTAGACCATCAATTAAAAACGTGGAAGCATTAGCTGTAGGGTTTCGTACTAGTCTGAGACTCATCAGCAATGTGCATCTAGGACAACCACACACATGGGTAGTTGACACCATTGAGTATATATCTAAGTTTGTTATTTATTACCTAATTTACCTTTCGTACTATACATACTTTTCACGTGACATAAAGATTGACTAATTCTGTACTCACGGAGTTGCGCAACCTCATACACAGTCTTCGGTAGACACTGCCTACACTCGAACATGTTGAACTTCACCGGTCACGTCTTCCCACTAGAACTAGGACAAGATCCCTCACGAAGTTAGTCACTAGTGATCTAACGGTTAGAGCGTTCGTGCACAATACCGAAGGTCCTGGATTCGAATCCTGCAGGGTGCAGGAGTCGAGGATGCGCACTGCTGAGGAGTCCCAGACCAGGACGAAACGGCCGTCCAGTGCTTTCAGGTTTCTGCTAATGGTGGTCTAACATCGATCGATTCATGGTTTCAATAATGTGTAACTTAACAATCTTCACAACCCCGTAATGCTAATTCTGTACTCATTGATTTTGACGAGATGATGTTCTAATTCAGCTTTAACTGTTCTTCGTTTCATTCCTTTACTCTTCACTGTGTATATCTGAAATATTCGCATCCTTTGGTAAGTACATACAGTCTACAATTCTACTTTGTATTTCTACGTTTTGATCACGTGATTAGTCGATAAAGATATATATATATATGAAATTAAAAGTAGGTAATCAGTTTCATTCGTAGCAAACTGGGAATCAGTAGAAAGGCACTGAAACAGGATTAATTTCTTCTAATACCTCATGGCGGTAAAAATACTCTGAACATTTCGCTTATTTCAGTTTTAAATGAGCTTTTTGAGGACACATAACTTAGCTAGTTAATTTTAGCGGCAAAATTAACTAGACTTTTGATGGTTGTGAAATAAAAACTGTTGACTGTTCTTCAATGAAAAGTTTGATTATGTCAATCAGTTATTCAGTCTACTAATGAATCAGAATTATAACTCTGTGTAGGAGATCACTGGATATTTACGAGTAAGTATATTACTCTTACATAAGTCCTGTCAAGTTGGAAAAACCTATGGTCTTACTTCTCCATAAAAGTTAACTGCTGCAAATAAGCCATGAGTTCTTTGACTATCTATGATTACTTAACTTTGCATGATACCATGCCTCACCTACTTAAACTAAATGTTGTTCATATTCTCGCCTGTTATTGAAAATTTCATCAAAATGACAATGGTCTCAAGCTCAAGCAAATTCATGGCTGGTAAGAGATGAATCGAAAGTATTCTGAGGAATGTACTTATGCTACTCATAAATTTAAAGTAGTATGTGAAAATCTAAAAAATATTCGGTAACAAATACGACTTATTGATTAAACATTACAGTGATTATTTTACCGTACCTTTTGTCGATTACACTTTTTACCCGCAAACTTTCCGTTTGTGTTGCTGCTATTCTGGCTTCAATGTTTCTGTAATTTCGACCCTCTTTTCTTCTCGATTTCGGTATTCTTTCGATACCATAAAACCGTCAGCAAATATATTCACTTGTGTGGATTATGTTATCTTCTCTGTGACGAGCATTTAACTGATCTGTAATGGTGAACATAGTCAATGTCGACTCTCGCCATGACAACTTTTTCATATGCACCTAGTAAAAATAAAGTGTAATCTGCCATTGAGAGTGGACTATTTGGTGCGTGATTTCCTTCCGATTATCGATTTCAACTCTGAACTCAGTGTAGAGTACTTTTAACTGTATTGAATAAAAATATTACCCATCGTCTCATCTTTTCCTCTATTTCTGGTTGTGAATCATGCGTCTGATATAATGTGATCTCAGTGTATGTTTAGCCTATCGATTGAATATCGGATAAAGTTATAGCGAAATCTCGATCACCAGTTGTATTGACGTATTCTGTATTAGAATGACGCGACAAAACAGGAAATTTATGTCTTTGTTAAGCTTTTGTAAAACATGAATAATACACATTACATGATAAATTGGAATTCATTACATTTCATGTATTCTAGTGGCTCTAGATATGCACTAATTTAGGTAACTATGTACAATGTTTCTGTTCGGGATGCTAGATCCTAAAAACACACTTGATAAATGCCTTAGCTTTGGATTTCACGTTTGCGAGCATGAGCTGATCAGTTGACCTAGAGATTTCATTTCCCACCAGGAAAATCCATGGCTGTGATTGACTGCTGTGTATTTTAGTGTGCTATTTTCGTAACTGCCCCAAGGAGGTTTCTATGATGCATAAATAAACGAGAGTTGTGTGCTTGATTGTCGTGTGATTGCTGGGTGTTGTAGACTATACTTTCTACGCTTATCAAGACTTTTGTTTTGCAGTTTTGGGATTCAAGGTAGCCTACCTGGACGCTGGTAATTGTCTCGTTCGTGTTTATCGACTAAGGTGAACTCGTAATAACTTCAAGCGTACCTAGTGACGAACGTAACAGTTTCTTAAATGTAATTACTCATGTAACATACAGTAAACGATTTAGTTTTGCAGTGAAAACAGATGGTAGTTTTAAAATACTCTTCTGATGCATACAAGTTCAATCTGAAGGTGAGTACATCAAGAATGAGAGAGATAGAGAGAGTAAAGGAAGCATATCCGAATCATTATAATCACGTTGAACAGAATGATAAAAGTGATAACACTGATCGATTCATGATTTCAAAAGAAAAACTCAACACTCTTGATAACTATGTAATGTAAAGTATCATGTACTTACTAGTGATCTAATTCGTGAGGAAATTCTCAGAATTCTAGTGAGAAACCATGACTGGAAGAGAGAGTATAACCCTGTCAGGTATGAAGCAATACCGACTGAAGACAATGAGTAAGGACATGCAATATGAAATAAGACATTAAAACGGTTGAACTCTGTCTCAGCGGTTTAGATTCTAAGCGTTCTCACGGGACTGAAAGTCCTGAGTTGGATTCCTGAAAGCGTGGGTTGTAAATGCCCACTGCTGATGAGTCCGATACTCGGACGTAACGGCCACTCAAAGCTTGCAGATTTCTAGTAGTTACAGCAATAATAATGATAACAAGGTCAATAATAAAAATGAAATGTTGCGGGAAAACAGTTGACTTAATAAGATGATAATAATAATAATAATAATAATTTTGGGATGATAAAACCAGTTGTAACATGACTACAATCAACAATGAAAGTGATATTATTGGTTCAGTAATGGCGATCATTATAAGTTTATGAAGATTGTTGAGTTTTATTGTAAGCACTGAATGGCTGATTCATCCTAGTACTAGACTCATCATGAGGGCGTATCCATGACGCTCACACGCAAGAACCTAACTCAGGACCTTCCATCTCACATGAGAAAGCATAACTTCTAAGTCGTTTAGTTGACACCCAGTAAGGTTAATCTCTAACTTCAGCCAATCCACCATACTGCTCGATCTTATTCATTGTCATCAATGGGTAAACTGTTTCGTAATCAAAGAAAATTTCAATTATATACAAGTGAAACAAACAAGGAAATGTTGGTGAACAGTTAGATTGTCACTAAAATAGTACCAAGTGAACTACAGGTTTTTTTTCGGTACACATAATTTAAGGTCAGGATGACAAGTAGTGGCTGACTTTGATTAATGTAAAAGTCTGTAGTCAGCCTTTCTGTTCAACACTAGCATTAAAAAAAATCAAGATTTACTGAGTAATTAGTGTCGAATAACTATCCTCCTATGACATTGTCAAGTAGTTCGTAAACCATTCTTTTTCTCACGTGTAAATTTCTCAAACGTACTTCATGAAGAGGTACAGATGAACTGGTCGATACAACTAGAGATAACTAGAGGATTTCTGCTGTTTAAGTTAAAACTCTAAGTAGTTTTTTCCGTTACCTTACCAGCTGGTTAGATTAGCGCAATTCTTGCCTTCACTTGATACTTGTCCTTCAAACCAAAACCATCTTTACTCATTGAGAGTTTAATGAAACAAACACATTACTTTTAAGGACACTAGCCTACTGAAATGTCTCATTTCTCAGCCTATACACCCGTTCATTAATGAAATATATTCTATAAATCCATGCGTATATGTGAGAAAATCGTTGCATGTGGCTATTGTTGTGAATTCCACTTCATCTTACAAAATGAATGTATTATTATTCACGCTTTACAAAATATTTCATTACGCATTAATTTTCTGCCTGAATTTACCACCTAAAAATCAGTTGATTTTATCATAGAAATAAATCTACATTATCTCCAAATCATTCCTTTCTTTTCTACACAATAAGAATTCATTCAAATGTTCAATAATTAGCATAAATATACTTTTATTCAATATTCAATTGTATCAATTAGTCAAGTTGCGCACAATTCAAGACAATGAAAAACGTGTTAAGAAACAAATCACCATGAAAAGATAGATAGATAACGAAGGAGAGAAGAAAAGTAATCATATCCATTAGAGTTCATGTCATTTAGTTATGAAAATATTGATCATTTAACAAGTGATTTACCTGCTTCAAAAATACATAAGATGATTGTCATTTTCAACTATCATGACAAGGTAAATAAGTGTTATGACATGTGACGACGTTCAAGTCAACTACAAAGTGAACAAACTTTCTGTAACTTGTGTTTAATCAGTAATTAAAGCGTGTGTACACCAGTCATCGGTATTTATACGTTTCATTTCTCTGAATATATGAGCTCATACCTTGATTGGTGATCATTATAAATTGCCTTGAATGGTGTGTCTCGTTTATTACTTCTTATCGACCTTCTTATTGACCTTGAGAACAGACATCATGATGTATTTAAACTTATCCATTCTATAAGTAATATATAAGACGATAAATATTTTAAAAAATGTTTTATTCATCGACGCTTAACATCTTAAGGTTAGAAATACATTTTAGAGTAACTAAATAAAGACTTTCATCAGAGCTGATAAATATTTTCAACTGAAATGGCGCATTTATCCTTTCTTTTTACCTGATTCGCATTGTTTAAACTAAGTGAATTTGCCGACGGGGATGGGATCACATTGATCCTTTGAGACTTGAATTATTACCCGAACAGTAGTTGAACTAATGAAGATGTTGAAGATGGATACCAAGCTGCGTTGTGACACGGCTATGGTAGATCAAGTCAATCTGACGTTGTGTATTGTATCGGTCAACTAATCAGAGTAGCTGTGCTTTGGGGATGTTAGATCCCCAGAACTCGCTTGATAAATGCCTTAGCTTTGGATTTCATGTTTGCGAGCATGGGCTGACCAGTTGACCTTGAGATTTTATTTCCCACCAGGAAAATCCATGGCTGTGATTGGCTGCTGTGTATTTTAGTGTGCTATTTTCGTAACTGCCCCAAGGACGTTTCTATGATGTATAAATGAATGAGAGTTGTGTTCTTGATTGTATTTTGATTGCTGGATGTTGTAGAATATACTTTGTACGCTTACCAAGACTTCTGTTTTACAGTTTGGGATTCAAGGTATCCTATCTTGACGCTGGTTATTGTCTCGTTCGTGTTTATCGACTAAGGTGAACTCGTAATAGCTTCAAGCGTACCTAGTGACGAACATAACACTGTGTCCCCTGCTACATCCAGTCCACCTCACTTCAGCTCAGTCCGATAGCCGATCTAAAATCAATCTGTTAGATTGGTTCAAACAGCTAACATTAGCAGATGCCCGATCAAGCATATAAGAAGAAGCTAACCCGCTCAGAAGTTCCCAAGACTGGTCCTCATCTCCGTTCCAGAAATATCCTCCCCGACAGCAGCAAACAACAGTCCAGATCCAAATATACCGTCGTGTCTCGCTTCAGTTTCTTCAGAGGGAGGTGTTATGATATTCATCCAATATCCTAAAAGAATTATTGGTCTATTCCTATCGGTTAATTCCCACTGGTCAATTTTATGGTCGTCCTAGTAGATATCAATGTCACGTGCTCCAATGTTGTTTCTTATTGGTTGTCCTGACTATCAATGTCACTTCAAACGTTGCTTCCTATTGGTCACCTTAACTGTCAATATCACCTACTTCAATGTTGTTTCCTATTAGACCAAAGTGTATAAATACGCATTATCTGTAACGTTTTGTGGCCTAGGACCTGGACCCGGTCTCGGATCCCTAGTCTGGGATCCTGATTCTCTTCTGGATTCGGACCTCATACTTTCTGGATGTTTGTAGAATACAGGTTCTACTTCATATCAAGTCTTCTTATTGTTACTCAATCTGGGGGGTTGGTATAATCGGATTTGAGTAACATGTCGTGTCGCCGGATCCTCAATCCTCGCTCTCGTATTCCGACTAAGGTATACTCGTAATAGTTCAAATATATCAAGTTGACGTGTTTACGTTCAGGCATAACAGTGAAATTGTGTCGTTATATTATACATTGATTGGTATGCAGTTCTAAGTGTCTCTCTTCTTCACATTTGCACTTTATTATTGTTTAATGGCTGAGAAACTAAGCATAGTTGACAGCAATTCATTGCATCAAAACAGAGACAAATATTTTAATAACATGAATCGACCAATGTTAGACCACCTGGACGAACGTTTCGTTCTGGTATAGGACTCACCAACTGTGTTAATCCTCGACTCTTGAAATTTGCGGGGATCGAACCCAGGACCTTCAGTCGTGCGCGAGAGTGCTTAACTGCTGGACAAATAAGCTGACAACCAACGTCATTAAAACGTCTAACTTCCATCGAAGATTCTGGTTTCGATTTCTGCTAGTCACAGGCGTCGTGGAAGCTGACTGCTCACCAGGAGGAAACGGCCATCCACTGCTTCCAAGTTTCTAACGGTGGTCTAACACTACCCCACAATGCAAATTTCGTTAACAGCTACCGAATTTTCGGTAGATTTGTAGTGAAGGAGAAGACAGGTGAGGGCAGCCGAATTGTATTACGTAGTTACTCAGTAAAATAGGAAAACCATATCGTAAACGGTTAATTTGCAAATCTTCAATCCATCATCAATCCATTGTCTGACAGTTCACTGTTCATGCGTTTCATACAAATTCCATTGTGTTCCCACTCTTCTTACTTTCTTGATCTTCCCCCCATCTTCTGCTACCAGACATTACGTTTACACTCACGTCATATACTACTTATAAGTAGCGCGCACCACAGATTTATTGATTTCCCGACAATTAATCATGGAATTTATCTCGTAAATCAAGAAACAATTCTTTTTCAGAATGAAATTCGGTTAGTAGTGGTATTGACGACCTATTCTGCATTGCTGTCATCAAGAAAGTTCATCTATGCGTCGATCATTTTTAATCCCTCTTTGTCATTATTATTAAGAGGTCACAACTCTAGTGATACTGATTTTCTGAAAAGAAACATCAACATGTCTGAGATAAATTCATGTGAAACGAAAGGTATTACAATCAATATGGAATCAAATTACAACAGTCCAATCAATATGTCGAGGTGGTGGTAGCTGTATTCAAAACTTGTTTATTCTCTGATTTAAAGACTATGAAAAGGAAATTATTGATCACCCTAAGTTTTCAAAATCTCAATACTGACAACAACAGTAAAGTGAACTCCTCTTCAATTCACAACAACTCTTCTAGTAAACTGAACATCCTTTACACTACTTCAATGTTTCTTTGACATTAGATTTATTGAGATTTTTAAAGTTTTACAATCAAATATCATCCTTATAAATTTCGATAGTATAACATATGTTTACTTCTTTAATGGTTTATCGTGCGTGGGACTAATTTTCTCATCTGCCATTTATTTTATGTATGTTACGCCTGCACGTAAACACGTCAACTTGATATACTTGAACTATTACAAGTTTACCTAGTCGGAAAACGGGAGCGAGGATCGAGGATTCGGTGACACGACATGCTACTCAAATCCGATTATACCAACCCCATATTGAGTAAAAATAAGAAGACTTGATATGAAGTAGAAGATGTATTCTACAAGCATCCAGAAAGTACGAGGGCCGAATCCAGAAGAGAATCAGGATCCCGGACTAAGAATCCGTGTCCCGGTCCTGGTCATAAAACGCTACAGACAATGCATATCTATACATTTAGGTAGAATAGGAAACAACATTTGGATTATGTTACATTGATATCTAGGACGACCATAAAAGTGTCCAGTAGGAAATAACCAATAGGAATAGACCAATAATTCTCTTACGATATTGGATGACTATCCTAACAATGTACCTGAGAAGATATTCAACATCCTATGGAATTCTTACGATAGAATACACTATAAAATCGTGCATGAAGGGCGGCTCACAGTCATTTCAAGTGGAGACTGGTGTCAGACAAAGTTATTCACTATCACCTATCCTAATTCCTCTGGTAGTTGACTGGATTACGAAAATGTCAACATCTTAGAAGACGCGCGAAATACAATGGACAGATCCAATGCAGCTGGACGATTTGAACTTCGCAGGTGATCTGACTCTTCTATCTCACACGAAACAACAAATGCAGGAGAAGATGACCAGTGTATCTGTAGCCTCTGCAGTAGTAGGTCTCAGCATACGTAAGGAAATGGAACAAGATCTTTCTGTACAACACAACGTACAACAACCAAATTACCCCTGACAGAGAAGCTGTAGAAGATGAGAAAACCTATACAGATGAAGGCAGCATTATTGATAAACAAGGCGGATTTATTGCTGATGTAAAGACATGGATTAAAAAAGCAAAGAGCAGGATTTTTGCAAGGGAAGAACATCTGGAAGTCAAAACACCTATCAACCAACACCGGAGTCACAATTCTCATTACACTGATGAACAGAATTCTATTTTTTTAAGCGTAAACTTGCAGAACTACTAAAGTTATTATCCACAAGATACAGTTTTCTATGCAAGACACTACGGATCCATTGTTCAGACACCATCAGCAGAAATAATCAAACTGCTCCACAAGATAATTCCTAACTTGTAATCCTCAAAGCCAGAGGAAATGAAGAAGACTAAGTAACACACTGTACCGAAAATTGTTGACAGACATGAAAATAATCAACGGCGGTTGTTCAGAACTGGAAAGAAAGGCCCATGGCAGAGTACGTTGGAAGTTATTGGCTGGAGGTCTATGCTTCATTAAGGGTAACAGGCGCAAGTAAGTAAGTAGGTGATTTGTTTTATGGTTCATTCTGCTTTTGTAAAACTGACTGCGATCGTTGCAAAAAGAAATCAGTGAACATGTCACTCTTTGATTACTGTAAAACAAACTAGTGATCAGACATTTACGCCGTCCTAATAAATTATGGTTTGCATATTACAGGTTTTCTATTTCAACAAAGAAGTAAAAAATTTCACGTACTCTAAAATGCCTTGTTGCGGCTTAGAAAAGGGAAATTCCACTATCCCTCTTCAAATATTCTCATGGGGTCATGCATATATAACCTCTGTCCGGGATGTTCTACTCAATACCTTCTCTTAGCACGGGTATTGTTTACGCAACTGAAAGGTAGAAAAGCTAGTGTCCGGTGCCTTGACATGGGTCTATCCAGAGGAGTTGAGAAACCTTCATTCCAAATCAACAGTACACGTATGCTGCAGGATCCTGAGCAAACAGGTGGCATATGAACCTTATGACTGAAGCTCCTGATGTTGCTTCATTGCCTTGTGGATTAGACCTCTAGTTCAAAGGCTCGGGGTGTGGTCTCATACGAAAACCACCTGCTTTGGTTTGAGCACACGCGTGGTATTCTAGTTCACTTGAAAATTCATTGATTTATGTGGCGCATAAATATTTAGTTACTCATATGTACCAATAGTTATGTGTTTAAATAAAATAAAATACTGACAGACTGAAAACTCCACCTGGAGCCGCTTTGTAACTACTGCCAATGCCAAGCCTGGATAAAGGAGGAGGGTTGGTCATGAGAGTGCTGAACCCATCCGGTAGAAAACTGACTCGCTAAAATAACGCTAACCAGAAAACTATATTTCAAACCTTTTAAACTCTGCCGTGGTATCTAGAAGGTCTTCATTTAGAAGAGTTATAACGTCTCATGATGATAGCTTCCTTAGGAAGTCACGAGATCGATCCCCCTTATGAAAACCAGAACAACCATTAATTTATGTATATGGAGTGACCGGGAGAGTCATCCAATTTGCTACATAAACGATCTTCAAGATCAAAGGAAAGGAGGAAGTCCAAATAGAAACGCATTATGCCGAGAAATCAACAACAACAACAACTAGACAGAACTAGAAAAGAAAACGCCAGAAGAGAGTAGGTTGAAGCATGCTTATCGGCGTCCTATCCAATACGAATAACAAGGGAAAGTAAGTAAGTAACTAATTAACAGATCAAAAGACCGTTGAAATAACATAAACACTAAATATTTATTTATAAAAATAATAAATTCTAAACTATAAAATATCATAATAACTAATACTTCACTTATAAAATTTTAACAAAATCTATAAAAAACCAAACTAAAAAAAGAAATAGAGATCTGACTATACAAAAATAAAACAAAGTGATCTACACGTACAAGTCATACAATGATTGAATACATTTATGAATTTAAATAAAGTTCTGTTAATGAGAATAATGAATTCTCGAATTCTTCATTTTCACGAGTATTTTCAAGTGACAAATTTTTATCTTGTAAAAATTTAATACGATAATAAAAACAATGTTTCAAAAATTCATGTTCTTGATTATTAGTCAAAGATTTATATGAACTCAATAATGGATGATATGGCCATGCATATAATTCATTATGTATGATAGTATCATGTTCTTTAATGCGTTTTGTATCAATCAAACGTTTTTTAATATATTTTATAGGTTCTTTAGGTTGTTCAAGCATAAGACCACCAATTATCGATTCAATAATACATAATAAGTTATCATTGTCAGATTTATTCTTTAGCGAATGATAGGCTTCAATTTGTGATCTCTATAAAATGGATGTTGAATGTTTTTTAACGAAATACCTGAACCATTTTGTGTGTGTGATAAAAGACTGAAATTTAGTATCTTGATTGATTTTTTTCAAAATTTTGTGCAATTTACACAAGTAAAAGCCTTTAAATGTATCTAAAATGTAAATTGTAACAATGTAGGATTAAAAAATAGTTAGAAAAACTTAAATATGTAAAATAATGTTACTTTTTATATAAGTAACATGCGTTCTATTAGATTTATAGCCAGTGACTAATCAACTGTACTTCAAATGAACTCATATTAAAAAAGGCGTTATCCACCCAATTAGTAGGTATATTATGACAAATGAGTCACATGTATTTGACATGTCGACCAATCACTACTACTGAGCCTTACCTACATATTAAGAGTATTTATTACATAGGTGTTCTAAATTTAATAAGTATAAGCGGTTTGAACCAAGCATCGAAATGTTTAGTCTGAAGCTACAAACTAAGATGCCAGGAGAGATGAAAAATTGGTGCTTTTTGAAGTAACCAGAGAAAAAAAATCTAACAGTCTAGGTTGAAACTGAAACTATATTTTAAATCTTCCGTTCTTCAATGTATGTATGATCACCGATTAGAGACGTTGATTGAACTGAGACACGATATCGTACGTACACTCACTCCTTGTTTTTTTATTCTAGAACCTGATTTGAGAACTGTCTTTTCAGGTCTCTTTCTATTCTGTATCTATCGTTTTCTGCTTCTACTACTTGTACTATCCTGGTATTTGTTTAGAAATTATTTTTGTCTCAGTACTAATGTGGTATGGCAATTTGAATTAATGCACATATGTTACATGTTCTTTATTGTGTCTATCTAACTGTCTGTTTAGTGATTTATATTAAAATAAGTTTTGTTTTATTTATATGTAAAGGACACTTTCTTATACTGCTTGTGTTTGTGCATAGTGAGTTTTTTTTAAAGATATAAATAGTTTAAAAAGATCTGAATCTAGAGATATTTATTCATTCGTAGATTTATTTGGAAGTATTATGTCTGAAATCTATATCCTTCATTTAAAAAGAGTATTAAGTCGGTAGAAGATAAATTTTTGAGAGATATAAAGGCGGATGGTTAAAGGGCTTTCGTTTCAAAAATTACTACCATTGTAGAGTGAACCAGGTGTGTCTTATGAAATATATAGACTCTTGACTAGTTGATGAGTCTGTGTGATATGTAATTTCTGTGTTAGTTGTGAATATATATTGTGAAAAAGTCACACTATTTTACTGCATTTTACTTGGATTCTCAAAATACTTTTATCTGTATTGATGCTTTCCCATGAACTATTTATATAACTTCTAGAATTAATTGATTTTGTGGTTAAGAATAAAAACTTGTCACTTCTCGATTCATTCAGGTATGTTTCTACATACCTCGTTCTCATTTCCTGCCAAACGTTTTGGAAACTAAGATGAATTAAACTCCATTACTTTTTGGAGAAAATGCTCGGTGAAAATTTTAGTCACTCAGTTATCGGTTACATGAAATTGACACACAGTTCAGTTCAAGATGCCATACTACATTAAGTTATCAAAAATACGCATTAAGGCATTATAGCGGCTTGTCCATAAAAGATAATTGACTTCTCGAGAGAAAATGACCCAAGTGAGGATCGACTAGAGAGACGGACTCTCGGAATTCATATACGAATATACGAGAATGAGGTCTAGGAGACAAATAACAAAGGAAATAGTGGTTAGTTAGGAGACTTGAGATGTGTTATGTAGAGTGTGATAATTGGCTGAGTTCATTCAGCTAGTAATGTACGTGTAATGAACATGAGAAAACTAAGACGGTTGTAGGTTATATAAAATCAAGTTTTTTTAACCAGTCATGCACTTGTGCAATGTAAGCACAGTTTTAACAAACGGATTTTGATTTTCGACTACTTTCTACCGCTAAAATTACCATGTAACGGTAGGTTTGCTTAAGAGTTGCAGAAATTCTCCACCTACATATGAGTAAATACATTGATTGCTGGAAGTTAGTTAGCAACTGCTACATTTTTTCGAAAACGCAATACAAAACGGAACGCTTCAAAAAATTCTGTGTCGGGAACCCAATGCTGCCATACTTTTTAGACAAACTAGGCTGGTCCAGATACATAAATTCTCAACGAACTAGAACCAGAGTCTAAAAAATTCATATTTAAACCGTTTCAATTATTGGTTGTCATGACACTCCAATATTCAATATCTTTTTCACGAGCTAGTGTAAACTAATTGGTTTCTTTGCTTTCGATCCTTGTTCTAGCGGTAAGGACAGGTGCCTGGCAGTGTCCAATGTATGCTGGTCGGGCCACTCAACTCCACTTATTCTAGTCAGTTGGCAGTTTGTTAGTCCCGTGATTTCCACTATCCAATAAATACGTTTGTTTCAGAGCAGTAAGGTTTCTGGCTACCAGCAGCTATCACGTTTCCAGGCCGGAAATCGGTTATTTGTAATGTAAAGAATAATAGGGAGAACATCCTAATGATAGTAAGAGGAATATTTTAGAACTAATTAAATGAATGGATCTAAAACCGGTGGTGACGTATTTGCAAAGGGACCGAAGAGAGGAAACAGTGATAATAAGCGAGGTAGATATAATTAGTGATCAAGTAGTAATCACAACACTCACGTTCTGAGACATACATCAGACACAGTTGGCCTAACAAATAGTGATGGAATAGAAGGGCTTTCTCTCAACTCCCGCCTATTAGCAATGGATTATTGATGAATGCAGACAGAAATGTAGGTGTATTCAACGACTGAAAGAGAACTACTAGTAAATCACTTTGAAATATCGTCATGAGTCTTCACGAAATTGTCAAATTTCTTCATGAAGGGCTAAATGCAAGTTGCTTCTACCACCTCAGTTGGTACAAAATTCCAGAGCATGAATAGTCGTCAATAGTAGATATTCTGTAGTTCCTTTTTTATGTTAGACTGATAGTTTCTGTATATCACCCCAAGGTCCGTGTTCAGACTGAGCTTATGTAGGTATATTAACGTTGCATAGTAGTATTTGGGATGCTCTACATAGTTGGAAAGTCGTCTGTAAAACGTCTATATTATAAGAGGTAAGGATTCAGTGGCATAAGGCGCTCCTCATAATGTTTGTATTTGGATCCCCAAACTGATTTCTAGGCTCACTTTTAAATACCTTCCAGTTCATTCTTTTCCCTATTGATATATTGATATGTTTCCATACCCTCAATGGAGCTGAACAGTACTGCCAAAGTGTGAACGGAACGTTACGCCATCAACCTATCTAAAGATGTGCTTCATCATTACTAGTGGACGGTTTGCTCGAAAGGCATTTTTGTCACAGTTAGCGTCATACTTTAGATCATAAGGCATCAAGACACTTGGATGGATTGTAGACTTATTTCAATCTCAGTCCCAATACTTTCAAGTGCCTTTCTTTTTATTGTCGAGTTACAAAGATGTTTTTGATTACCAGTATACATATTTTGAACGAATTCGGTCGAGGACAAGATGTAATTGTGATCAGGTTCCTATATGAATGACAGCTTGTGAGATGAAAGACGTCGAGTGACTATTTTCAGTCGTAAAGATTTTTTTCTCTGTATCTAAGTTACGGGATTGGTCTAAACAGTCCGCACCCTTACTTGAAGATGAGGAAATGATTTCGGAAGTTCAAATTTATCGAGGCAATTTGGAAAATTACATGAAATTTCTGAAATTAGACGCTCAATAATAAAAACTGGTGAAAGTAGACTAATGAAAATCATTCAAAGCCACTAGCAAACAGCTTAAGAGTTTCCACACATATTTTATGAGCTGCAGAACTTTGAGCTAATCCGTGACTTAAAACTGACTGCAGTCTGCAAAATAGAGGTTACGAAGGGAGGTTCTATTGTTTCGACGAGAAATTATTGGGAACTTACTATCAACCTAAATGATCCCTGGTCTTGAATCTTCTTTCTAAGATATTCAATGACACAAGAGGACAATGATACTAACGAAGACATTGAAATGGTAATATAAACCTCATTGGCATAACGTTACACTCTTTCTAATGACCAGAATCCTTTTGGTCTGCACACTGGAGTCTCACGAAAGTGTGGTTTGATCAGTGCATCTTCAGGAGAAACGTAGTCGTTACGAGACATTCAAGAAGCTCAAACATAAAAAATTAACTCAATAACTTTCAAAAAAACTTTCTAAAATGAAATAAAACAGCAACTAATAGTCTCAACTAAAAGTGCTAAAACATTCAACATCAATAAGTAAAGTTGGTTGCCCAAGTAAGTCTTTTAGTAGAGTTATATTCTAGTTTTTTTCATACCAGGTCACGGGCTAACAAATAATCCGCCGGTTATTTCAACCAACACTCGACAGGTACCTGTAACTATACCTACCCCGACCTCAAATAGCGTGTGCAACCGACAAGGTGACACATTACAACATTACTGCTGGACCACTTGTATTTTCAAAAGACCGGCAGCTAAGATTGTCCAAAAACAAATTCAACTAAAGAGTGGGCATTCCAGCTGCAAATGGACCCTAATAAGTACTTAAATAGCTGGCGTCTAACTGGTGATTACTGATGACTCTATGTAAACTGCATGTCATCGTTCTCCGCTGCCTCATATTCACGACTATCCTGCTGCCATCACGGGCAATGCGAAGTGGACTAAAAATCTCATCTCCATCAACTTCATATCACGGCATTACTGTCTGGTCACAGAAATATGAAAACCAATTCCCAAAGCTTCCTCGTGTGTACTATCGACGCTCAAGGTATTTATCTTTAAAAGATAAGGTGGTCGCCATTCTCTATTACACAGATCCGACCACAATTAAGCAACTACGCTCGTTTGATGAACAAGTAAGCTTTTATCGACGGTTCGTACGAACTCGTGCATCTCTCACCGGGCTCTCAAGCAGCGTCGTAATATGATAGCAGTCACTTTGTTCACCGAACATAAAAATTCATAAAGAACTGTCAGCTGACTAGGATTAATTAAGTCGACTGCAAAGACTTCCATCAAATGAACATTATCAAATTCCCGGAACCACACAGAAAGAAGAAGCGACCGTGAAGAAATCGATTGGTTCGTACAAACTGATGAAAAAGATGTTGGATTAAATATTAGATAATGGACCCACCAAGAGAATATGCGAAAAACATAAACTTGAACGACATTCAGGAAAAGCATTTTCTCCAGTAAGGCAAAATATTTCCAGTTCAACCACGTTGGCACATCTCGATACCAACATAACCATCAATAACCCGATAGGTTCATTTGGCCGATCTATCGGGGGAGTTTTACGACAGTCGGTAAAAAACATCTGATAAATGTTGATATTTTTCTTCAGACACTGAAGCAAGACATAATTCGTTTTACAGGGAACTCTTAGATATTTGATGTGTTACAGTGACACTTTTGGTTATCTGTGGAAGGCCAAGGTTTCATCCTTTTCATAGCCTAAAAATCTTCGACAATTTCTCTCAGATTATCTCCTGATAAGTACTGTACCCTGAGTCCCGAAAACTGATTAACATCTTGCAGTTTACTTAAGATAAATAACATAATTATGAGAACAGTGTAGTTTCAGACAATGCGTCTAGTAAAATTTCCATCTTAAGCTCGCCCAGATTCAAATATAAGGCACTGATCTTCAGAACCAGTTGTCAACAACAACACAGAAGCTACTAGTCAGATAGATGGGAGCAAGTGACGAAACCAGACTTTGTATCATATAGAGGTTTGGGAATCGTCCAATCGTACCAAAACATTTTTATTACAACGTCTTAAATATGTGGCATAAATCTTCCTCGTCCAGTTTTCCAAGCGACCACCAAGGTGATAGCAGAAAATGTGAGGATGTTGGAATGTCTTGTTGTCGGCTAATAGAAATTAGAGGAAATTAGGTATAATTATGTCCTACGGTACCTTCAAATTTTCAGAGGTGCGCCTCGACCTTGTCCATATTGACATGGTAGGACCGTTACCGGATACAAAGGGGTGGTCTTAGTCACTGACGTGCGTGGGTCGTTTCACAAGATAGCCAGAAGCAGTGACTACCAAGGATATTACTTCTGAAATTTCGGTCCGCTACTTCGTAGAACGATGTTTGGGTGGAGTTCTTCTACCCTTCAACCATTACTGCAGACCACGGACGGTATCTCGAATCTGAACTTTCCATTGTCTGACAATGCTTCTGGGAATCACACATTTCCGAAAGACCGCACACCATTTACATGCTGATGGTTTGCTGAAACACAGCAGAAATCTTCAGTTTCAGTTACAAACTTATAACAGTTGATTGATGCTATTCTAAATGTGTTACTCGAAATGTGCGATGCAGCCAAAGCTGACGTTGGATACACACTAGCCGAATACAGCACTACACTTCGACTCAAAGGCTGCTGGATTAACCAAGCTTTCATTAGAGTTTATATAAGTCACGCACGTTGAAGCTAAACTTCTAGTCGATCTTGTATTCCATTCCTCAGTATCCTACAGGTGGTGAGTAAGCTTTGGTGAGTAAAAAATACCCAACATATTTAGTTCCATAGGTCTTCGACATTGTTGTTCATCTCATTAATTCCAGTGGATATTATTGAATTAGATGAAGCTAGTGAAGTTGAGAGACTATGACACGAACAATAAATGATTGGAAATATTTTGTAACTCACCTTAATATTAGCGAAGCGAATAAAAATAAACTAACTGACCAACTCAGGGAGACCTAGAGATATTGGCTATTGTATTGCTCGTTGGCGCCAACCTAGAATTCGAAACCTTAGGCTGTAGTGTAGTTCTACTTAAAATTCAGAGTCTTTTCCAGGAATGCCCGAAACTGATGCTGGTAAGTTTCTGATTGCCATAAAATGTCTGGAAAGATAAACTAAGTGCTTGATTTTGCAAATATTGGTTGGTCTATGCAATGATTAAAGTATATAGTGAATCTAGGGGTTCAATACATATTTAGTTGAAGATTGTCTTTTAACTGATTCGTATCTAGGTAAATGAGTGGTCCTGTTTCAGCTCTTGATATACAGGTTGGTTAACGAGTCTACGAACGCTTATTCAGGCCGTTGCTAAATGTTTTACGTAGGAAAAGTCAATATCATCGACCTGAATATGCTGTTCATAAAGTGTTCAAGTTGGTTTAGGGTGATTAATGCTTGGATTAATACTATTCTCGAATCCAATGACTCCTAAATTAACCCTCATCTCTATTACCGCTAATACTCCTACTACTATGGGATTTAAATTGACAATACCATCTCTATGCTAATATGATATGGCAACTTGGACTAATGTACGTAGGTACGGATATTTACGTTGTAGCTTACTAACTAAACTAATCCGTGGTAAATGATGCAGACTTCGCCATCTGTGATAGGCACTGGTTTGAAGCAGTAAGCAGCAGGGTTGAAGGTGATTTTTACGACTTCATTTTGTCCTGCATATTCAACGTCTACTTTGACACCACTTTTGATGTTATGCAATCTGATGTGAGGTACAGAAAATTGGGTGTATTTTCAAATTGATCGAGTGCATGCAATAAGTTTCTGCTTCACTTCCGTCTCTAACAAGAGTTGTTCAGACCTCATCAGTAAACAGTTTACTCATCTATCTACTTAACTCTGTCAAACTATGCACTAACATAGATCAGTTCCAAAGCGAAATGTATAATCGTCAAATCATTCTTATGAAGGTTCCTCTTTGGTTTTATAATGGTAGTTATAAGCGCATATGTGTATAGCTAAGATGAATAGTGTTAAGTGATTGGTAACCGTTCGCGAGACTAAACTACAGACTTGGATTGTCCTTTTTAAACTAATATCAAATGGAGCTAGCCAGTAAATATGATTACTTCTCCAGAAATTAATATGCTTATGTAAACATTATTACGATAGCATGTTTAAGTGTCAGTTAACAAGTGAGCTATTGGGGAGTGTAGACGTTTTCAGGTTGCACGAAAATTTAAAATAATTAGGTTTCATTCTTGATGGTTGAATTCCATGCAAGACATCCCAAGGGCTGAAATATTCAACATCACTAGTGGTGTTATTGCATATCAGGTTTCCGTGTCTCTAAGTACAAAATTGTATCGGAACATTTCCTCGGTTAACTATCCTATGGTCCAATGTAACTTACTTTATGAGCGTAAAGTGGCCATAAAGAATAGGGTATTCGTAGATCACTAGTACTCGACCAGTGGTCTCCAAATATATTGGTCGTTCTTGTCGTTTATTTATTTAAAACGAGAATCGATACAAGTAGGCACCGAAATATATATGCACCGTACATTGTACGGTAAGGTATTGAAAAGATGAACAACAGATATAACAAAAAATGGGTAGAAATTAGTGTATGAGAATAAAATTATAATAGCAATAGTGCGAGTAACAGTTCAATTAAGGAAAATACAATCAGAAAGAATCTTTTCAAAGAAGTTCCTCTTATATGAGGCAAATAAAAGAAATTTACAACAAGAATGCCACTGGCTTTTATTTCAAACCATGTCTAATAACTTCTGATGGCAGTGAGTCGCATCATCTGTAGGAACCCAACCAAGAAGCCGTGAAAAATCAGCAGTTGGGCGATTCTGAGGTTAGGTATAGGCTACTGGGTAAGAATGGCTGCTCATTTGATGAGATAGTAAGTCTTCATTGAACGAAGTAGTTAGGTCATGTAGTATGTATGTTCTACCTCAATGGGTAATACTGTTTGGTATAATAGGCTAAAAAAAAGTTGGGAGTAACTAAATCAAAACACCAGTCCACCAAATAGATAAACGCAGACTATCAGGTTGAGATTTACAAGGTTATTGTAACTAGTGGTTAGAGACTAGGCAATATAAATCATATTCATTCACAATGACGCGAATGCATTCACTCTTCATGTTCCCTCAAATGCTGAATCCCAAAATCCTGTGCTTTTCCTCGTTGACTTGGCTAACACATGTTACTTTTGCTACTCTGGTATTTGATTTGATATTTTTATTTCGCCGTTCTGATGTCGTACGGCAACTTGAACCAATGCACATATGTGCCGTGTTTTCTGCGTTGTATATTAATTACTGACAGACTAGAGTCTATTGTAGTTTACTTATTCGAAACCTTAATAGTGGTTTTTTCAAGCATCACATTTTATGCATAAACTAATTTCTTGATTGTCCTTTTTTTCACTTGCTCCTAATCTGTGTAGGTTATGAAGATGGTGTGGAAGAGCGTGTTATTAATGAAGAATATAAGATTTGGAAAAAGAATACACCTTTCCTATATGATATGGTTATGACTCATGCTCTGGAATGGCCAAGTCTAACTGCTCAATGGTTACCTGAAGTTACAAGGTAAGCAATGGCTATTCTGCTAATCACGTTTAATCACTTGGTTAGTAGTTGTATAAGGTTACAAGCTAACCTATATATATGTAACTACCATTTTAAGAACGATTCTAGTTTGAGTGTCCATATCTATTCCTTATTGTTGCAGTTCAGTGTTGGTTAATTTATTGAGGCGTTCGATTTTCGGTTGCCAAGTTCCTGGCTCGAACCCCGTCCCGATTATTACTGTCTGAGCAGCTAGGTAGTCACGTTAACCATCACACTTGGATTGTGGCTCATGTCCAAGTCAGTCAGTCAGTATGCAACATAGAACTTCGTACGTACGTACATCAATTTAAGTTGCCACATCACAATAGCATAGAGATGCAATTGTCGATTCAAATCCCATATTAGTAGAGATAATAAAAGCGTTAGCGTAATCAAAAGATTAGGGATCAAAAATATTATTCAAGAAGTTTACCCTGGTGAAATGAGAAAGCGAAAATGAAAAGTGGTCAGGAATTCAGAAGATTGAAAGTGAGAGAAGAAAAAAGTCGATACACCTGCACCATTGCAAACGATTTGCAGCTATGTCATTCGATATCTCTAATCATCGGTTGCTATAGTCTCGCGGTCCCCAACCAAGTAGTCTAAACTTATCAACATGGTTCAGTCCTCTTGTCAGTGACTTCATGGATTTGTGCAATGTTTTGGTCTGACCGCCCCTATCTTTCTTCTAACCTACTCCTACATCACAAAGCATAGCTCTTTGAGGCAGTTGGTGGTCGGGTATTCGTAACACATGTCCCAACCATTTCAACTGATGAAGATTCACCACTTCATCTATTGATCTGCCATCCTTACCTAGTACTCGTTTCCTAACTTCAGAGTTACTTTGTTTACTTTCTTTTAGTTAAACTGGTTTACTTTCAATAAACAGTATGTTTATTTCTTGTATAACAAATAATAACAGACTTGTATGTACAACTTTGTGTTTAATGTTGATCAAATTTTTTCATTTCTCGATTGGAAATTCCTGACCGTGTAGCTGCTACCTTGACGTGGTGGTCGGGCTTGCCTATCGTGATGACCCAACCGAGCTATATTGGCTGGAACATATGTTCCTGAAGGTTCTACCATGCCAGGCAGGTCGATTGGAGAGCGATGAGACTAAAAGCAGCTACTCAAGGTCTGAGGGCGAAGTCATACTGCTGGCTGTAAAAGAGGTGTATGGCCTTTAAGTGTTTCTCTGTGACAACCAGCATCTGCAGCAATGGTGCCTTATCACAAGGAAGAAAGGGTTAGAAAAGGTCGACCCTAAAAATGTCACACCTCACCCTACCTCACCGACTTCCGTCTCCTTGAGAAGGGTGCCCACTAAGGTTTTTTAAGAGAGGAGCTAATACTCAAAAAACCTCTCACAACAAGGCAGTGCGTGACCGGCCTCAAGCAGTTGTCCGTTAGGCTCTGGGGTCACGTTCCCAGGCCGTTAAGATCAACAGTAATCTGTCTTATTTTTCAGGTCCCTCAACAAACAACTTTCCACGGTGTGGGCAGCCGGGAAGTGACAACCGCCCTCATACCCGCAACAGCACGCGAAATCAAATTGGTTAAAATCAAATCCTTCCCGTACCAATTGAAAATTAAGAGAGAAAGAACTGTTACATCCTTTGTATCATTATTTATGCATAGTTTTGTAGAATATGACACAACTAGTAATCAATGAATTCTATTCATTTTGTCTTTACTTTTCATCAAAATTGTCCAAACGAAATCATCACTTTAATTTTTCCGATTACTGTTAATACTTCTACTATCTCTACTACTACTATGTAGATTGGAAGAAAGTAAGGATCGGCCACAACAAAACATGGCAGAAATCCATGAAGTCATTGACAAGTGGACTGAGTCATGTCGGTAATTGTCGACTACCTGGTTGGGGTCCGCGAGACGAAAGTCACAGATTGTTAGAGACCTTGAATGACATGGCTCAAAATCGTTTGCAATGGCGCCGGTGCATTTATTCTCTGTGTTCTCTCAAATCTTAATCTTCTGGATTCGTCAACACCTCTAGCTTCTGTCTTTCTAAACTTTTCTCATTGAATCATACTTCTTGAATAATATCTTCTAATCGTAACCTCTCAGATTACTCCTAATACCTTTACTACCTCTTCTACTATGGGATTTGAATTTACAATTGCATCTCTGTGTGTGCTAATGTGATATGGCAACTTAAACTGTGATGTAAGAACGTATGAAGTTCTACGTTGCTGTTGATTGATCACACTGTAGTGTAGAGAGAGCACAGGTGAGGGCAACTGAATTGTATTTAGCGAAAATTACAGAGTTACTCAGTATAAAATAGGTAAACCATATCGTAAACCGTTGTTAATTTGCAAATCTTCAATCCATCATCAATCCATTGTCTGACATTTCACTCACTGTTCATGCGTTTGTTTCATACAAATTCCATTGTGTTCCCGCTCTTCTTCCTTTCTTGATGATCTTCTCCCATCTTCTGCTGCTGCCAGACATTACGTTTACACCCACGTCATATACTACTTATAAGTAGCTCGCACCACAACACTAGTCATTAATTTTGAGGTATCATTCAATTCATGTATAAATGTTTAGAGATAATTTTCTTTTTTTTTAGTGCACATGAATATTGATCAGATTATTGAAATTCAAATTTTGACTATATTTTTATTTTATTTTATTATTATATAGACCAGAAGGTAAAGATTTTTCTATACATCGACTTATATTGGGTACGCATACATCGGATGAACAAAATCATCTACTCATTGCCAGTGTTCATATGCCAAATGACAATGCACAATTTGATCCGAATAGTTATGATGTTGAACGCGGTGGTAAGTTGTTTTTTTTAAAAATTCTATGTGGAAATTTATTCAGTGTAGAATTCTTTCTGTTTGTTTTTTTTGACTAAGGAGAATGAGTAAAAAAATAAAATGATCTGATGTTGTGTATTATGTTGTAGAACAAGAGGTCAGATGAATGATTTTTTTTATCTTTTAAGGTATATTGATTCCATTGAAGCATGGAGTCACTGACAACTGGACTGTGTTGCCAATTTGTATCACTTATGGCATAGGCGAGATATTCGTCTGCTAACCAAAGAACGAGTCTACTATGCAGTAGTTCGCTCCATCCCACTATATGGGTGTGAAACATGGCAGCTAACAGTAGAGAATATTCGTCGGCTATTAGTATTCAATTATAGATGTCTTCGAAGCATTGCTCGTTTATCTTGGGACAATCGAGTACGCAATGCTGTTGTTAGGAAACGGATACTACGTAGGGATGGCAAATCAATAGATGAGGTTGTGAAACTTCATCAGTTGAAGTGGTTGGGACATGTGTTACGTATACCTGACCACCGACTGTCTCGACAAGCAATGTTTTGTGGTGTAGGAGTACATTGGAAGAATGCTAGTGGCGGCCAAACCAAAACATGGCAGAAATCCATGAAGTCACTGACTAGTGGATTGAGTCATGTAGGTGGGTGTCGAGCTGATATACTAATCAATGATTAGAGACTTTGAATGAAGCGGCTCAAAATTTGTTTGCAATGACTCAGATGCATCGATTCTTTACCTTCTCTCAAAGTCTAATCTTTTGAATTCCTCATAAGCTTTCTTCTCCTGTTAAAATTTATTTCACTAGATAAGTTTTAAAAAAAAAGCCAGAATGCTTTCACCACAACCATATCAATGGGTTTCCTAACAGAAAAATTAACATTTTCCACTAACTGTTGTGTGTGTGTGTGTGTATGTGTGTACTAGCTAATTTGACAGGTCTAATTTCTACCATTTTCATCGGTTAAAGTAACGCCAATAGATAAAGTACTTGGATTGCTTCTTATATAATTAATTCCATCTGTTTTTTGAAGATACTTAAAAAAAAAGAAAAGTCTTGATTATTTCAAAGAACAATGCGATTGTGTGTTTGAGATGCCTTTCCCACCTTGAAGTATAAATTGTTGCTTCAGGATCAGCATTCATCCATTGGCTAGTAGATTAATCATGAGAAATTAGGTAGTGCAGTGCGTTAATCACTTCACACTTATCTTAGTGGTGCCTCTAAACTTGATAAGTTAGTGTCTAAAGAAATTTGTGCACAGATTTGAAACTGTCATTTAACTTTCGTAGTGTAGGCTAGATATCCTTCTACTTTAATAGTATGTGAATAGCTGAAATGTCCGACGTAAGCTACTAAACAAATCCACTGATAAGCTTATCTATCAGTTATCTATCATCGACGAAGTTAATTGATACATGTATTTTGGGTGATATCAACGCACCATATAAATTATCATAAGAGTAAGTGAGAAGAAAGCTCTAGATAATCAAAATAAGATATTTTCTTAGTCATTGACTTGTTGATAGATGTGCAACCTACCTGATATTGCTGTCCGCGCAATTGTCATAACCTAGTGATTGGAGATGTGTGAGATGACATGATTCTGCAGACAGACAGACAGATACAACGCAGAATTTCGTACATAAGTACAACAGTTCAGGTTGCCATACCACGTCGGCGCAGAGATGTAATTGTCAGTTCAAATCCAAGAGTGATAGCGATAGTAGAAGTATATTAGCAGTAATGGAGAAAGAAGATTAGGGAGTGAAGATATGATTCGAGAAGTATAGCTCAGTGAGATAAATTTAGAAGGAGAAAGATAGAGATTATGGCGAATTCAGAAGGTAAGAATTAAAAAGCACACAAAGAGTGGATGCACCTGAGCCATTGTAAACGATTCTGAGCCATGTCGTGTTCAAGGTCTCTAACCATTGGTGACTTACGTCTCGCGAAAAAAAAATATAAATCAGATGATATTGAGATTACATGATTCTCTCCTAATCTCAATCTCATCTGATATATATATTTTATTTCGCTAATTTACTCATTTCTCGTGAACCATATTCTCTTTGTGCATAGTGTTTTGTTGTTACTATCACTGCGGACTATCATTGTTATCTCAACACACTGTTTAATAATCTTGTTAGTTTCATCTCACCCTATTGATACGTTGTAAGGAATGACAATCTGGTGGGCTAAAGTACATATGTACCAGACTCTACATTGATTATGACTAACTGTACTAGTGACTGTGATGTTCTTGTTGAGTTCATTCACTGCTTCAAGATTGGGTTGCATCGGCACCTGAACTAGTGATAGGGAGTGAAGCAGTTGAGCGTGTAGACCGCTTCACTTATCTTGGGAGTCTCATCAACGCTGATAGCCTGGTGACTGACGAAATCTCAGCTCGGATACAGAAGGCTCGATTGGCTTTTGCCAACCTGCGTCATTTATGGCGTAGGCGAGATATCCGTTTGCTGACTAAAGGACAAATGTACTGTGCAGTAGTTCGCTCCGTCTTACTTTATGGCTGTGAAACATGGCCAGTGAGAGTAGAAGATATTCGTTGGTTATTGGTTTTCGATCATAGGTGTCTTCGAAGCATTGCTCGTATAATATCCTGGGACACCCGAGTGAGGAACGCTGTTATTAGGAAACGAGTACTAGGTAAGAATGGCAGATCAATAGATGAAGTGGTGAAACTTCATCAGTTGAGGTGGTTGGGACATGTGTTGCGTATGCCGAACCACCGACTGCCTCGACGAGCCTTGTTTTGTAGTGTAGGAGTAGGTTGGAAGAAATTTAGGGGTGGCCAAACCAAAACATGGCAGAAATCCATGAAGTCATTGACTAATGGACTGAGCCATGTCAGTAATTGTCGACTACCCAGTTGGAGCCCGCGAGATAATAATAATCGATGGTTAGAGACCTTGAATGACATGGCTCAAAACCGTTAGGATTGATTAGTTTTTTTACATACAATTATGTATAGATTGTGCAAGTAAACAACTTTTCTTTCGCTCCCACCCCCATCCACTTCCTCCTTTATCTTCGTTAAAGAATTCGGTGGATTCGGTGCAGTCACTGGGAAAATTGAAATCAACATTAAAATCAATCATGAAGGTGAAGTGAATCGTGCACGTTATATGCCACAAAATCCATGTGTTATTGCTACTAAAACACCCAGTTCTGATGTTCTCGTCTTTGATTATACAAAACATCCTAGTAAACCTGATCCATCGGGTGTATGTCGACCGGAATTACGTTTAAGAGGACATCAAAAAGAAGGTTATGGTTTATCATGGAATCCAAATTTAAATGGTTATCTGTTGTCAGCATCGGATGATTATGTAAGTTTATTTGTGTACGTGTATGTTTCTGTTTATCTATTATTCTGTTGGGGTGGTGGTCAGAGCGTATATATATAGCCACTGCCAAGGTAGTCCTACTTATTGCCTTCTTGTGGTGAGGTCGTTACCGACGAAATTGAGTGGAAGAAAAGCTAGTGTTTGAGGATTTAATCAGGTTATTGAGTATGGAATATCCACCTAGGAGAGTTAGGAAACCCTCGCTCCAAACTAATGGTGTACATCAGCCCCCGGGATCTTGATGGAACGAATGGCTTATGAAGCCTTTGTTGGCCACTGCATTTCCCTACCTTCCTCCACTGCTTTGGGTCAAAGGCTCGGAGAGTGTCCCTATAAGAAAAGCAGCTGCTTGGGCGTCCGAACAGTATCTCAGCCAGCCCACTCAAAACTTCGTACAGACCAATTCGGTTAAATAGATGGACATTCGTTTTTCGTCCTCACATTTTCGTAAATATCAACCCCGCCACGGGAAGTTGGTGAGTAGAACTTTTCCTGTTAATGGCTATATACATGTGTTCACATGAGAGCCTTTCAAAAGCGAACAAATTCTCTCCACCATCGAGATTTCCGGGCCTGTAGCATATGGTGAATTTAGTCGTTCTAGTTAAATTAATAAACAGCAACTGACTGTAACTGTTTTGACATATTCAAGCCCTGTATTGCCTACTTTAAAAAAAATTACATGAAGTCTGTACTTGTTATATATATAAATGAGTTAAATTTTAGCAATTCTTATACACACAGATACTTAATTTATCAGGCATACTACTCCTAACTCAGGTTTTATATAGTCGAACAAGGGCCTGTTCGCATCAAGCTGGACTGCATCTTTTGCTATCCTAAGCCAAATATGTGTACACCGTATGCTATATTGCTGCTATATAGAGCTGAAGGTCTCCTATGAGACAAGAGGTTCGCTGTGAATATTGTGGATGTCTTGGCATTGCTTTGGCAAACATCGCTAACAGTCCATATACAGGGCGACTGATTTCATTGATATAGGTGGTGGTTGTTTTGCGACATTCCCGAGGGCCATTGTCATCGGGGTGCTGTATTGGTGCATATCACCATTGCTAATAATAATAATGAGTTTGACAGTCATGTAAGCGGGATAGGTCGAAATGGCCTGTTCATGCGGTGCATATTGATTGACGCGATCATGGATCTGAAATATATATCTATACCAGTGTGTGTTTATGAAATGGTGTGGTCCACCAGGGTATCAGGTACCTGTGTGGTTGCACTACAGGATTCAGCCGAACTACTCATATCGAATTGGTAACATGTGAGCAGTCTGCTTGGTTCTCCTGAAAACCAATATAAAATTGCCCTAGACAATACACGGTAAATTTATATAATTGTGAATAAACAGTTTGATCCTGCCAGTAGTCATATGCTTGTCTCAGAGATTAAGCCATGCATGTCTAAGTACATACTTTAATACGATGAAACCGCGAATGGCTCATTAAATGAGCTATGGTTCCTTAGATCGTAAATGCTACATGGATAACTGTAGTAATTCTAGAGCTAATACATGACTTGAATCCCTGACCCGTAAAGGGACGCGTGCATTTATTAGAACAGAACTAACCGGGTGCGGCTTCGGCTGTGCCTGTTACATTCTGTGATGACTTTGGATAACTTTTCTGATCTCAATCGGCCTTGTGTCGGCGGCGACGGATCTTTCAAATATCTGCCCTATCAATTTGTTGGTAGGTGATTTGCCTATTATGACAACGGGTAACGGAGAATCAGGGTTCGATTCGAAATGGCAACCACATCGAAGAACAGAAGCATGTGCGAGAATTACCCACTCCGAGCACGGGGAGGTAGTGACCAAAAAATACGGATATGTGAATTAATTGAGGCTCCGTAATTTGAATGAGTACAATTTAAATCATGGATCGGAAATATCTATGTACCAGTGTTTGTTAGTTGCTTACTTTACTTACTTACTTTCGCCTGTTACCCCCAATGGAGCATAGGCCGCCCACCAGTTTTCTCCAACCAACTCTGTCCTGGGCTTCCCTCTCCAGTTCTGTCCAATGTTTGTTCATTCCTCTCATATCTTTCTCTATTTCTCGGCGTAGTGTGTTCCTTGGCCTTCCTCTTTTCCTTTTGCCTTGAGGGTTCCATGTGAGGGCTTGTCTAGTGACGCAGTTGGGTGCTTTTCGTAGTGTATGTCCTATCCATTTCCACCGCTTCTTCCTGATTTCCTCCTCCATTGGAATCTGACTTGTTCTCTCCCACAGTTCGTTGTTGCTGATGGTGTCTGGCCAACGAATACGAAGTATTTTGCGTAGACAACTGTTAATAAACACTTGTATCTTCTGGATGATGGCTTTGGTAGTTCTCCATGTTTCCGCTCCATACAGTAGAACTGTCTTGACATTTGTATTGAAGATCCTGATTTTGGTTTTGTTTGAAAGTTGTTTGGAGTTCCAGATATTTTTCAACTGTAGAAATGCAGCCCTTGCTTTGCCAATCCGCGCCCTCACATCTGCGTCCGATCCACCTTTCTCGTCGATGATGCTGCCAAGATATGTGAAGGTGTTAACGTCCTCCAAGGTATCTCCATCAAGCGTGATTCGGTTGGTGCATGTTGTGTTGCATCGGAGAATTTTGCTTTTTCCTTTATGTATGTTGAGACCTATTGCTGCAGAGGCTGCTGCTACACTGGTCGTCTTCTCTTGCATTTGTTGTTGAGTGTGCGATAGAAGAGCCAGGTCATCTGCGAAGTCCAGATCGTCCAGCTGCGTCCTAACTGTCCAGTTGATACCGTGCTTCCCTCCAGATGTTGACGTCTTCATAATCCAGTCGATGACCAGGAGAAAGAGAAAGGGTGAGAGTAAGCAACCTTGCCTGACACCGGTCTTCACCTCAAAAGAGTCTGTCAGCTGACCTCCGTGTACGATTTTGCAGTTGAATCCATCATAAGAATTCCGTATGATGTTGACTATTTTCTCAGGCACACCGTAGTGTCGAAGAAGCCTCCACAGTGTTTTCCTATCCACGCTATCGAATGCTTTCTCGTAGTCGATGAAGTTGATATAGAGTGGTGAGTTCCATTCAATTGATTGTTCCACAATGATCCGTAATGTAGCAATTTGGTCAGTACACGATCGATCCTTACGAAATCCAGCCTGTTGATCTCGAAGTTGGGCGTCTACGAAGTCCTTCATTCTGTTTAACAATACTCTGTTGAAGACTTTGCCTGGTATTGAAAGAAGAGTGATGCCTCTGTAGTTTTCACACTTGCTGAGATCGCCTTTCTTTGGTATTTTGATGAGGTATCCTTCTTTCCAATCTGATGGTACTTGTTCCTCATCCCAAATCTTCTTGAAGAGAATGTGAAATATTTTCGCAGTTGCTTCCACATCTGCTTTCATTGCCTCTGCTGGAATGTTGTCTGGTCCTGCTGCTTTGCCGTTCTTAATTTGTCTGATGGCCATACTGATCTCCTCAATCGTAGGTGCGCCAATATTTATTGGGAGATCCGTGGATGCTGCTTCGATGTTGGGTGTGTTCAGTGGAGCTGGTCGATTGTATAGTTCCTTAAAGTGCTCTACCCACCTATTTCGCTGTTGTTCAGTGTTGCTGATTACTTTGCCTTCCTTACTTTTCACTGGTCGTTCTGGTTTACGATAGTTTCCGGCGAGCTTCTTTGTAGTTTCGTACAATTGTCTCAAGTTTCCTTCTCTTGCAGCCTTTTCCGCCGTCATTGCTAGATAATCCACATATTTTCGTTTGTCAGCTCTGATGCTCTTCTTCACTTCCCTGTTTGCTTCTGTATACTCGGCTTGCGCCTTAACTTTCTCTGCTCTTGTTTGGCTGACATTCACTGCTGCCTTCTTGTTCCTCCTTTCTTCAATTTTTTCAAGAGTACCAACAGAGATCCATTCCTTGTGATGGTGCTTCTTGCGACCAAGGACCTCCTGACATGTTGAAGTGATTGCCTCCTTAATCCCTTTCCAATTGTTCTCCAATGTTGCTTCCTCTCCATTGAGTAGATCCTGAAAGGCCTGGAACCTATTGGTGAGGGCTATCTTGAATTCGTTGAGTTTGACGGTATCCCGAAGAAAGGCCGTATTAAACTTCTGTGATGTTGTCTGCCCCGCTGTCCAGTGCTTCTTTAGCTTCAATCTCATTTTGGCGATCAGCAAGTGGTGATCTGAAGCTATATCAGCTCCTCTCTTGGTTCTCACATCCTCCATGGTCCTTCTGAACTTTTTGTTGATACAGATATGGTCGATTTGGTTTTGAGTAGTGTGGTCCGGTGAAATCCATGTGGCTTTGTGTATGCGTTTGTGCGGGAATATTGTGCCACCGATGACCAGTTTGTTGAAGGCACATAGGTTTGCAAATCTCTCACCGTTTTCGTTCCTTTCTCCCAGTCCATGTCGTCCCATGATGTCTTCATATCCAGTGTTGTCCATTCCAACCTTGGCATTCAGGTCTCCCATAAGAATCGTCAAATCCTTTGGTGAACATTTATCGACGACTGACTGCAGCCTTTCGTAGAATTGATCTTTAACGTCGTCATTGTAGTCATTGGTAGGTGCATAACATTGGATGACGTTCATTGTAATGTCCTGTTTCTTTGTTTTGAAGGATGCTTTAATGATCCTGGGTCCATGAGATTCCCATCCTATTAGTGCCTTTTGTGCATGTTTGGACAGCATCAGTGCAACTCCTTGTGTATGTGAAGCGTTTTCCTCTTCATGACCAGAGTATAACAGCAGTTCCCCTGAAGCAAGTCTCAGTTGTCCTACCTGTGTCCAATGTGTTTCACTGATGCCGAGCACCTCGAGGTTGTATCTTTTCATTTCTGCCGCAACTTGAAATAGTCTTCCAGTCTCCCACAGTGTACGAACGTTCCATGTACCTAAAAAAATGGTTGCTCTGGTTGTCAGAAGAGGCATCGGCCCCGTGACTTCCGAGGGGACTCGGCTTTCATCACGAGACGTCATAATTCTTCTTCCAACTCCCAGGGCAGAGTTAAAATGGTTTGAATTATTTTTTCTGGTTAGCGTTTTTTTGGCAAGTTAGATTTCAACGGAATGGGGCCGCCAACCCCATGTCCAACCCTCCTCCTTTATCCGGGCTTGGGACCGGCAGTAGCCCCTAAGGTTCTACTGGCGGAGTTGTTTGTTAGTTGCACCATAGGATTAAGCCGAACTGTTTATGTAGTAATGGTAAAACGTGTCCAGTCTCTTTGGTTCTCCTGAAAACCAACGTAGATGGTTAATTTATATGAATTAATTTATCACATAAACTTCTAGTTTATTCATTTACTTATCGTTTCATGATATGATCGAATCCCTTACCTCCCTCCCTACCCATTTCATTTTAATGATTAGACTATTTGTATGTGGGATATTAATGCAACACCGAAAGAAGGACGGATTATTGATGCACAAACTATTTTTACTGGACATACAAGTGTTGTTGAAGATGTTAGTTGGCATCCATTACATGAATCTATATTTGGTTCAGTGGCAGATGATAAAAAATTAATGATATGGGATACACGTAGTGGGTGTACAACACGTCCTAGTCACACAGTGGATTCACATTTAGCTGAAGTCAATTGTTTATCATTTAATCCATTCAGTGAATATATTTTAGCGACGGGTAGTGCTGATCGTACTGTAGCATTATGGGATTTACGTAGTTTACAAATGAAATTACATTCATTTGAATCACATAAAGATGAAATATTTCAAGTAAGTTTTAAATGATTGATTCACAGTTTCTTTATAAATTAAAATGAATGCATGCATTGTGTTGTAACACTGCTACGGCGTCCAAATTCAAATATCCCAATACGACCCAAAATGCTATCTCTAAATCTCCTAGATATCAGAACGCAACACCGTGGAAGGAAGTTGTTTATTGGGAGGTAGGCAGGAGAAATGGAATTGGAATCCGAATTGTTAAGTCTTTCAGATAGTGCGTATTAATACATTTAGGTCGAATAGGAAAGAGCATATTAAAGTCTGTGACATTGACAGTTTAGGACGACGACCAATAGGAAAGAACATTTGAAATGACATTGACAGTCCAGATGACCAATAAGAGACAACATTGAAGCATTTGACTTTGACAGTTTGAACGATCATAATTTCGACCAATAGGATTGCACTTCTAAAAATAGTATATTCTTAGGATATTTGGTGAATATCCTAACACATTGTTATGTTGTTAGAGTAATCAACTACACATAAGCAAAAGGATGAGGTAGGAAACGAGTACTAGGTAAGGATGGCTGATCAAAATAGATGAAGTAGTGAAATTTAATCAGTTGAGATGGTTGGGACATGTGTTACGTATGCCCAACCATTGACTACCTTGACGAGCTATGTTTTGTGGTGTGTCTGAGTAGTAGGTTGGAAGAAAGTTAGGGGTGGCCAAACCGAACCATGTCACTGACAAGTGAACTGAGCCATTGTTGGTAGATGTAGACTACGTGGTTGCGATGTGCGAGACTATTGTAATCGATGGTTAGAGACCCTGGAAGAAATGGCTGAAAATCGTTTGCTATGGCGCAGATGCATCCATTCTTTGTGTTCTCTCAGATCTGGATTCGTCAACATCTCTATATTTGTCTTTTTAACCTTATCTCACTGAATTATACTTCTTGAGTAATATCTTGGAACCCTAATCTCCAATACTGATGATACTTCTACTATCGCTAGCACTTTATGATTTGAACTGACAGTTGCGTCTGTGTGCTGATGAGTTATGGCAACCTGAACCTATGTACTTATGCACGAAGCTCTACGTTGTAACTGACTGACTGAACATGGATGAGGAAGCTCCAGGGGTGGCCAAATCCAAGACATGTCAACTGGATTGAGCCATGTTATATAGAGTAGGTGCGGTCCGCGAGACATTGGCGGCTAGAGATTTTGAATGAGGCGGCTTACAATCCTTTACAACGTTGCGAATGCATCCATTGTTTGTGGTCTTTTCTCTCACAAATTCTATTGTTCTGATTTCCTCTGTTTTTAAATTTGCCTCACTGAATCATACTTCACGAACCAAATATTCCTACTGTAATCCTTTCCGATTACTGCTAATACTTCTACTTCCTATGGAATACTATGGAATCGGAATTGACAATTCCATCTCTCTGTGTGCTAATGTGGTATGACAACTTAAACTGTGATGTATGTGCACGTAACAAGTTCTTCTACGTTGTTTGTTAAATGACTAACTGACTGACTGACTGTCTGAAAGACGAGGAAATTGCCATTGTCTATTGTTTATGATGGACAATCCAATTAGCCTTAATGGAATGGGAAAGAACAAAAGATAGAAATGACTAGTAGTCTAAGATTCTGTTAGTTTTATTTCAGACACTCCTTTTATGTATATATATATATATAAACATACAGAACCAGACCGTACAGCATCAATGAATGAAAATTAACAAACTACACATGAATTATCTAAAACTCAATAAAACAGGAGTAGTAAATTGTATGACAATATAATTTATCGATAAGTAGTGGTGGAAAGCTTATGATAAGAAGGAATATCAGTCAGCTACAACATAGAACTTCGTACGTATGTTGCTTACACAACATCAGCACACAGACTCAAATATCAAATCAAATCCTATAGTTGTAAAGATATTAGAAGTATTAGTGGTAATAGAGATGGTTAGGTTCTTCAAGAAGTACAATTCAGTGAAATAAATTTAGAAAAGAGAAAGATTAACCGTGACAAGGACTTCAGAAGATTAGAATATCTGAGAACATCAAGAGTGGGCGTACTTGCACTATTATCGCAAATGATTTTCAGACATGTCGTTCAAGGTCTCCCCAACCATCGGTTATTAACGTCTCTCGGACTTCAATCAGGTAGGTAGTCTACACTTGGCTCAGTCCAGTTGTGTTACGCCTGCATATAAACACGTCATTTTGATATGCTTGAACTATTACGAGTTTGTCTAGTTGGAAAACGAGAGCGAGGTTCGAGGATCCGGCGACACGACATGCTTCTGTAATCCGATCATCCCAACCCCCATATTGAGTAAAAATAAGAAGACTTAAATGTAAAGTAGAACCTGTATTCTACAAGTATCCAGAAAGTAGGAGGTCTGAATCCAGAAGAGAATCAGGATCTCGGACTAGGGATCCGGGACCGGGTCCTGGTCATAAAACCTTACGGATAATGCGTATTTATACATTTTGGTCGAATAGGAAACAGCATCGAAGTCTGTGACATTGACAGTTAAGAAGACCATTGGGGAAGCAACATTGGAGCACGTGACATTGATACCATAAAATTGACCAGTAGGAATTAACCAATAGGAATTGACCTACAATTCTCTTAGGATATTGGATGAATATCCTAACAAGTTGTCAGTGGTTCTTCATGGATTGTAAGAGGAATGTAATATACACTTGATAATCTAGTTACTTAATAATAATCCATAAATTATTTTACTGATTTACCGTTTACTCTAATCTTCATTCGCATATATCAGCAAAAAGTCTATGAGAAGGAAAGTTGAATGTGTTAATTGGTTCGTTACTATAAGTACTTCACACACACACACACACATGTGCAGTTGTGTTGTTGTCTCTTTTTTTCATTTGCTTCAGTTGTGCCTATTCAAATTAAAAGGAGATTAGCATGGTTTATTCCCAAAGTAGTCGAGCGTGTAGAGCGCTTGATGTATCTAGGGAGTCTCATCAACGCTGATGGCCTGATGACTGACGAAATCTCAGCTCGAATACAGAAGGCTCGATTGGCTTTTGCCAACCTGCGTCGCTTATGGCGTAGGCGAGATATCCGTTTGTTGACTAAAGGACAAGTGTACTGCGCAGTGGTTCGCTCCGTCTTACTTTATGGCTGTGAAACATGGCCAGTGAGAGTAGAAGATATTCGTCGGTTACTGGTTTTCAATCATAGGTGTCTTCGAAGCATTGCTCGTATATCCTGGGAAACCCGAGTGAGCAACGCTGTTATTAGGAAACGAGTGCTAGGTAAGAATGGCAGATCAATAGATGAAGTGGTGAAACTTCATCAGTTGAGGTGGTTGGGACATGTGCTGCGTATGCCTAACCACTGACTGCCTCGTCGAGCTTTGTTTTGTAGTGTAGGAATAGGTTTGAAGAAAGTTAGGGATGGCCAAACCAAAACATGGCAGAAATCCATGAAGTCACTGACGAGTGGACTGAGTCATGTCGGTAGTTGTCGACTACCTGGTTGGGTTGCGCGAGATGATAATAATCGATGGTTAGAGACCTTGAATGACATGGCTGAAAACCGTTTGCAATGGCGCCAGTGCATTTATTGTTTGTGTCCTCTCAAATCCTAATCTTCTGGATTCTTCAACCCACCTAGTTTTGTCTTTCTAAACTTTTCTCATTTAATCATACTTCTTGAATAATATCTTCTAATCCTAACCTCTCCGATTACTTCTAATACGTTTACTACCTCTAGTACTATTGGATTTGAATTGACAATTATAACTCTGTGCTGATGTGGTGTGGCAACATGAACTGATGTACTTACGTACGAAGTTCTACGTTGCATCTGACTGACTGGTTTATTCCCAAGAATAATACACACAACCTTCCTCCTTTATGCGGGCTCGGGACCGGCAGTAGCCCCAGTAGGGGAGCTCCAGGTGACTGTCATTATGGTAGATATTATATTTTTCCATGTGTTATGCATTTTACACCGCGAATAATTGCTATTTCTTCCGATTTTTCTCTCATTAAAAAATATATAGGTTCAATGGTCACCACATCATGAAACAATACTTGCTAGTTCAGGGACAGATCGACGTTTACATGTTTGGGATCTTAGTAAAATTGGTGAAGAACAATCAGCTGAAGATGCAGAAGATGGACCACCGGAATTATTATTTATTCATGGTGGACATACAGCGAAAATTTCAGATTTTTCATGGAATCCAAATGATGCATGGGTTATTTGTTCTGTATCAGAAGATAATATTTTACAAGTTTGGCAAATGGTACGTGTCTTTCTCATTTTTTCCTCATTTTCTCCTTTTGGTTATTATTATTGTAGTCGGCAAAACAAAAGAGGCTTCAGCAGTTCATCCCGTTGTTGATTGTGTTACGCATGCTTGGAGTTCCCTTTTTAGTCGGTGAACAAGAGCGCGAGGATCGATGATTGGACGACACGACAGGCTACTCTAATCCGAACGTCCCAAACCCCTCACTGAGTAAAAGAAGACGACTTGATATCAAGTAGGACGTGTATTCTACAAGCATTCAGAAAGTACGAGGTCCGAGTCCAGAAGAAGGGCTAAGGATTCGGGTCATAAAACGTTACAGATAATGCATATTGATTATGCGGTTAGGTCGAATATGAAACAACCTTTGAAAAATGTGACATTGATAGTTAGGACGACCACCAATAGGAATTGACCAATAGAATTAAACTTACAAATAATTCTCTTAGGATACTGAATGAATATCCTAACACTGATACATTCAGGGCTAAATTATTGATCCACAGTGTTTGTTTCATTTCATGCTGTGGTCATCATAACAGATGGATTGTGTTGTTGGGCATATGGACATTGTTGGGGATGTGTTTTTTTAGATCCCCAGAACTCACTTGGAAAAGGTCCTAGTTTTGTAATTTATCGCTGAAATTTTGATTCTTTTTTTCAATGTTTTCGTGCATAAGACGCTTAGCTGACCTTCAGCTTATATTTCCCACTCGGAAAATCCTCGACCGTCATTGGTTGTTGATGGATTATTTTAGTACGACGCTATTTTTGTGGCTCTCACTAAGGGCGTTGCTATCATTTTATAAAAAAGTTTGAGTTGTGTGCTTGGAAACTTCAACCTTTCTGGGTGCTTGTAGAATACGCTTTCTACGCCTTATAAAGACTTCTTGATCTAGTCTGCCGAGGTTGGGGCAAATGGATGAGAATAGCCTATCGTGTCACTGCATCATCAGTTGTCTTCGCTCTGGTTTACCGAGTCAGGTGAACTCGTATTAGCATTCAAGCATATCAGATATGGACATGGTGATATTCTAGGACAATGTGTCTCATTCTCTATCGAAACTGATCAACTACTTTGTACTTTTCATCTCAATTTTGTTGTTCCTACATATATACTTTTTGACTTGAACTACCACCCAATAACTTTTAATTCCCTAAAAGATTAATAATTGCCTTATCTATTGAACTAGCCACAAATTAACTAATCGATTTGCTTGATAAATTTTACGAGTTGATTCCTGTTTTTTTTTTATACGTGTATATGTGATGTATAATTCCACTAATATGACTAGTTCTTGTCACAAAAATTATTAGTAGATAGATAGATAAGTTATACTCTCATCTTAATCAATGCCGCCCCTCTGTGAAGCTTCACTTCAAGGGTGTGGGCAGTCGGGAAGTGACAACCGCAGTCATACCCCGTAACAGCACGACTGACTGTGGAGCTTCATATACTCGATAGTATTCTATCAAAATATCCAATAATTTACTGCTACAAATCGTTTGATATTCGCCAAACTGTTCGACATTAATCCTACAAACATTTCAATTGTGAATTCCAACTAGGCAATGACAAAAGTATATCAGGATTTTTTTCGGCTGTAACGTAGTGTTCAGTATATATCGACTGCCTCGACGAGTTATGTTTTGTGGTGTAGGAGTAGATTGGAAGAAAGCTAGGGGTGGCCAAACCAAAACATGGTAGAAATCCATGAAGTCAGTGACAAATGGATTGAGTCATATTGGTAGATGTAGGCTACTTGGTTGGGGTCCACGAGACGATAGTCACCAATGGTTAGAGACCTTCAATGACATGACTCAGAATCGTTTGCAATGGTGCAGGTGCATCCACTCTTTGTGTTCTATGAAATTCTAAGCTTCCGCATTCCTCATAATATTTACCTTTCTCCTTCTAAATTTATCTTACTGAATTATACTTCTCGAATCATATCTTCGCTCCATAATCTTCTCCATTACTGCTAATACTTCTATTATTGCTATCACTCTTGGTTTTGAACTGACAGTTACGTCTCTGTGCTAATGGGGCATGACAACCTGAACTGATGTACTTACGTACGACGTTCTGCGTTGTATCTGTGTCTAGTATATTATATGGTCAATGTACTTGGATCAGTTAAAATTAAATGTAGACCAGTAGAAATTTTAGAAAATAAGGTTACCTTACAGTTTAAGTCAACCCATAAGTAAACTACTTGCTCCAGTTAGGACACTTAGGCAGTATGCCTGCTAGCTCAGTCATTTAATGATTTGTGTGGCGCATACCTGTACATTGATATTGGTGCGCCTTTTGCAGCAATATTTATGTGTTAAAAGATAGATAGATAAACTTGTCCTCATTTCTCAAGAGATCAAGTCGCAACTACCTACTTCTGCCTAGGCACCCGAGTAGTGGTTTTACCAGCTTAGCTCTCACACACAAAATACATGAATCAAATCGTCTAATACACAAATCTGTACAACATTTTAGACGAGTTACACTACACCAATTGACAGCCAGAAAAAAAACCATGTTTGTAGTTTAACCCACTTTAGTATTTACATCTCTTTGTGTGTGTTTTTTTATTGATTTCAGGCTGAAAATATTTACAATGATGAAGAACTTCCATTGACCATTGAAAATGAATGAATGAATGAATAAATTGTTGTGTTCATCAATATTGCATTTCAAGGTGTTTGTTTTTCTCTCCGCCGCCCCCACTACCCACTGGGTTTTTTTTATTCTACATGTCACCATTGTCATATACACTTATTTACTGAAACAAAATCTTCCAAAAAAATAGATTTATGTATCTGATCGCTTTTTTTTCTAATATAAGAAAACTCTAATAATGGTGTTTTTTCAGAGATATCCTCCCCCTCCCTATACACTTACATTTTACACTGTATGATCGACTATCAATCACAAAAAACAAGTTGCTTCAAGTTTTTGCTTAGGTTGGTCAATTCGCTGTGCTAAATTGATTGCACTGTACAATGTAAATCGCTGTACAGGAGCGGTCTAATTGATATGCACAAAAGGAAAAAAGTGGGTTAGGTCTCGCAAAATCCGTAGATCAATCAGAGTTAGACAATAACACCGTTGGATGCCGGCCCAGTGGTCCGATGGTTAGGCGTGCGCGCACAATACCGGAGTTCCTGGGTTTGAATCGTGCGTGTTGCAGGAGTTATGGATGCGCACTGCTGATGAGTCCCATACCAGGACGAAACGGCTGTCTTTCAGTGCTTCCAGGTTTCTAATGGTGGTCTAACATTGATAGATTGATGGTTTCAAATGTGTAAAAACACAAAACTCTGCCTGAAAAAAATTAGATTAATTTATCCATCATTTAGTCTCAAAGTCAGACGCATTGTGAACATCGGACGTAGTTTTGTAGCATTAAACTATGTTCTGCGTAATCTCTAAATAGATGGTTACTTGTCTGCATCGTCAACGAATTGTAGGTATACGAAAAGAGATTTCTTATTCACGGTTTGTACATTTCATATTCTAAATTTTCGGCAAGATATCTGCTGATAAACTTTTAGAGTATCATGAAATGTGTGCTGTCACTCTTTGTAACAGTATCATCAGAGTATTTAACACTTGTCCTAGGACTGTATTTCGTTAGGTCGGTCAATTTGTTGTGCTAGATTGATTGCACCATTTGATAGACATTTAAACATGTAGTTGAACAAAGCATAGTTCTGATGATTGTGTGTGTTTTAATTTGTCCGATTATTAACGTGCATCATAAGAGTAGGTGTCTTCGAAGCATTGCTCGTATATCGTAGGACCATCGAGTAAGTAATGCAGTTGTTAGGAAACGGGTGCTAGGTAAGAATGGCAGATCAGTAGATGAAGTAATGAAACTTCATCAGTTGAGGTGGTTGGGATATGTGCTGCGTATGCCTAACCACCGACTGCCTCGACGAGCAATGTTTTGTGGTTTAGAAGGGACCTAAGGGCGGCCAAATCAAAACATGGAGTCAATGAAAGGTGGACTAAGCCATGTTCGTAAGTGTAGACTGCCTGGTTGGGTTGTGCGAGACAATAGTAACCGATGGTTAAGGACCTTAAACGACATGACTCGAAATCGTTTGCGATGGCGCAGGTGCATTCATTCTTTGTGTTCTCCCGAATTGTAATCTGAATTCTCCATGACCTTTATCCTTCTCTTCACAAATTTGTTCCACGTGATACTACTTCTTGAATAATATCTCCGAACCCTAATCTTATCAATAACCGCTAATGCTTCTACTACTATGGGGTTTGAAGTGACAATTGTATCTCTGTACTAATGTGGTACGGCAACCTGAACCTATGTATGTACGTACGTACGTACGAAGTTCTACCTACTAGCTGATTGACTGATTCGTCAGAGAACTTATTACACAGATAGATTTATTAAATATGTTACTACATAAAGTTATAATAGGTCAAATATTCGAGATTAGTTAGTGCTGACTAGTGTTCTTGATGATCAGTTGACAGCAATGCTTTGTCATGCCCCCAGAGTACCAGCCCCTCTTAATTAGGTTTACCCAAATTGAATATAGGTCCAACGCTCGAGCGCCATCCTTTTTCAGGGCTGGTTGATTCGGCAGGTGAGTTGTTCACACTCCTTAGCGGCTTCCGACTTCCATGGCCACCGTCCTGCTGTCTAGACCAACCAACACCTTTTGTGGTGTCTCATGAGCGTCGCGTTAGGCACCTTAACCGAACGTTTGGTTCATCCCACAGCGCCAGTTCTGCTTACCAAAAATGGCCCACTTGGCACTTACATTCAATGCAAAACTCCAATTAAGCGAGTTAAGCTTCTCACCCATTTAAAGTTTGAGAATAGGTTGAGGATGATTTATCCCCAATGCCTCTAATCATTCGCTTTACCGGATAAAACTGTTTATTTCTCAGAATGCCAGCTATCCTGAGGGAAACTTCGGAGGGAACCAGCTACTAGATGGTTCGATTAGTCTTTCGCCCCTATACTCACGTTATACGATCGATTTGCACGTCAGAATCGCTACGGTCCTCCACCAGAGTTTCCTCTGGCTTCAACCTTCCCAAGCATAGTTCACCATCTTTCGGGTCTCAACGTGTGCGCTCTTGCTCCGCCCCGACGGTGCACGCAACGCAAGGTCACATGTCTACGTCATGGGACGGGCCGGTGATGCGCCCACTGCTCGCAACTTGGAAAGTATGAGCAAGACAGCAGGATCTCACCTCAGCCCGGACAAGCCGAACCTTTACCTTCACTTCGCCTTTGGGTTTCGTAACACCCAATGACTCGCGCACATGTTAAACTCCTTGGTCCGTGTTTCAAGACGGGTCAGGTGCATCGTCTACCACTACACCACAGACTATGAGCCCAAGCCGTTCACACACGCAACTGCCAACGCAACAAAATCAAGCCATCAGCCGAAGCCAGTAACAAACCGACCAGACTCAACAATGTCCGCAGGTCTAAGCACGTATGCGAAGCCGCCATCTCCGACACACCGCACAGATCCACTACAACCAGCTAGTAACACTCACGGCCCACGAATGAGCCAGAGAGTCACCTGCCGACCCAGCCAAGCCCAACAATGCCAGACTCGACCAGTTTGATCATAGCAGACAGGCAGCAGCGCCGGTCGTGGTGAACACCCTGAGAAAGTGCACTGACAAGCAGACCCTCACACCAACAGTGCGTGCGTCGCTTGCAAACGATTCACACTCACCCACCGATAAGGCAGGCACCCGCGGTTAAACGGACACTGAAGGCGGCCAGTATGCCCAAGCACAAATCACACTCATCAGCTGAATTCTCAGGGCTTGCAGTTCAACTCCACCCGTTTACCTTTGAGCGGTTTCACGCACTGTTTACTCTCTCTTCAAAGTACTTTTCAACTTTCCCTCACGGTACTTGTTTGCTATCGGACTCGTGTAAGTATTTAGCCTTGGATGGAGTCTACCACCCACTTTGGGCTGCATTCACAAACAACCCGACTCTAAGGGGAGCTCTGAGCAGAACTGTCACACTTGGTCTCTACCCCCACGGGCCTTTCACCCTCTATGGGCCAGAATGGGAAGCCGTACTCATTGCTGGACTTGGGGAAGAGCAGTAATGCCAGAAGCCAACCTAAACACCACATTGCCTCACGATCAAACAACCGTAGGCTTCGGTGTTGGGCTAATCCCTGTTCACTCGCAGTTACTAAGGGAATCCTTGTTAGTTTCTTTTCCTCCGCTTAGTGATATGCTTAAGTTCAGCGGGTAATCACGTCTGGTCCGAGGTCAGGGTCAATTATATAATGTGTGCGCCGGATAAGTGCGCACCAACGGCACAAATCATAGAGCCAAGATCAAGTGATTTGTATAGCATACGATAGGTGCGTCTCTCCCGAGCGTGCATAATACCATTAAGCCACGACTCGGGCACAACCCACCGCAGCATCTCAATCTGGTTATCTAGACCGGACTAGGCTGTGGCCGGATTATTCGGACGGAGCCTTTGACCAGCAGCAACCCGCGTTCATATACGAGTGTACATGCCGGCAGGCACACGGCCAATCCACGACTCAATGTGCGTCGTGATATATGCAAAGCCGACCCTCGGCCAGGCGTGGCCACAGGATATCCCGTAGCCGCAATATGCGTTCAAGATGTCGATGTTCAAAGCAGTATGCAGTTCACATTAATTCACACAGTTGGCTGCACTCTTCATCGACACACGAGCCGAGTGATCCACCGCTCAAAGTTGTACGCCAATAATCCTTTACATTGGTTACCCAAATGCATTGGACTAATGGTTAACGCTGAAGCCTAGGATATTTACCGCTAAGCCAGCGTACATGCTCTTCACGAGCTCTAGTAAGGCGTCTAAGTATAATCGAGGCCAATATTTTAGATACTATATTAGTTAGACTTATTCCCCTGTGATTGTCACAAGGAGGCTTTTGTCCTTTCTTATAAATTGGGACAATCAAGGATTGAGACCAGTCGGATGGGATTACGTCCAGTTCCCAGATTCTACCTAAGATCTCAGTCAACCTAGCTGCTAAAACTGGACCACCATCCTTAAATATCTCAGGGGTCAGTCTATCAGGACCTGCAGCTCGCCCTCGTTTCAGATTTCCTATCGCTTCATTCTAGCTTTATGGTTAACCTTACTAGCAGATATCACTGCTGTTTCCATAGCCTTTTTGATATCATTCCAACCTGCCTCCTGATAAGAATCGCTTACATGGTCGCCTAACTGTCTTTCTAGTTGTTCTTGAAATATATTCTTCTTCATAGAACACAAAGACAGGATGCATCTGCGACATAGCAAATGATTTTGAAGTCACGTCAAGTAGGTCACACGACTTGAATGAGAAAAAAAAGTCAAATTTTTACACTGTAAAAATTATCACGTCATTTTAAAAGTAGAGAAGAACAATGAAGGAATACAACATCATCATTACAGTTTAATTTTAAGTTATTACTTACTATACAACTATGTAGTTTTTGATTGAATGATTAGTAGTAGTATGTACATTTTGAAACTATGCATAATATTTTATTATATATATATATATATCAAAGAAGAAAAAGACTCAATCTCCTCTATACACACAAACACACACACCCGCATGTTTATCGTTTCTTTTTCTCTTTACGTTCCATTTTATTCTTCTCTTCATATTTTTGTAACAATTTCACAAATTTTGGATCATGTTTTGTTGGATAATAACCAAAACGATCTCTTGCCTATAGAAGTAAAAAAAACAAATAAATTTGTTTCTCAAAACGGCCATTAACCTACCTCTTCCATGATCATTTTCATTTTGTCTTGTTTCACTAAATCAACTGATAAATGTTTTGCTTGTTGATTACGAAATTTCTCTAACATTTCAGGCATTTTACTTAAATTCTTACGAATTCTTAACATTCTAGAAAAGGAGAGAGAGAGAGAATTAAGATTAAACGAGAATGAATTCAACTGTTTACAATGCTTCATTGTCTTGTCTGGCTTTTTCCTCTTGTTCTTTCTTAGCATTGACAACTTCTATGACTGGAGATTCACGTAAATTCTCTTTGTTTTGTTCATAAGCCAGTTCATTCTGATCCATAAATAAACAACCAGGATTAACACCAGTTTGTAATCCATACTCGCCAAATAAACGTCTACGATAATCTTCTGTTTTTTCTTTACGACTAGATATTTTAAAAAATTCCGTAGCTGGTTGCATTCTTGCTTTTAAATGTATTGGAAGACGTGCAGTATCGAAATATTGTAATTCATTTGGTAGACAAGAATTAGTCCATTCTTGATTCCATCGTTCATATGCATTTGGTTTTGATAAGGTGATAGTTTGAAAATCATCTAAATGAAATGGTATTTCCCAATGACGATAGTATTTTTTATGCCTAACATGATGACCAGTAATAATTAGTGTACATTTTTGATGAGTTGTTAATAGTTTTGTAATAATAGATGATGAAGATGAAATCATTATTTACAAATCTATGAAATTACAAAAAAAAATAAAATAAAATAATTCGATTATTTTATGGATATTTCAGTACTGAAAAAGGTAAAGTGTTCTGTCTCAGTCAGTTGCAACGTAGAACTTCGTACGTAAGTACATCAGTTCACGTCGCCATACCACATCAGCACAGAGATATAATTGTCAATTCAAATCCAATAGTAGTAGAGGTAGTAAAGGTATTAGAAGTAATCGGAGAGGTTAGGATTACAAGATATTATTCAAGAAGTATGATTCAGTGAGAAAAGTTCAGAAAGTCAAAACTAGAGGTATTGAAGAATCCAGAAGATTAGAATTTGAGAGAACACAAAGAATAAATGCACTGGCGCCATTGCGAACGATTTACAGCCATGTCATTCAGGGTTTCTAACCATCGATTATTATCATCTCGCGGACACCAACCAGGTAGTCGACACCTACCGACATGACTTAGTCCACTTGTCAATGACTTCATGGGATTCTGCCATGTTTTAATCTGGCTGCACCTAGCTTTCTTCCAACCTACTCCTAAACAATGGAACATAGATCGTCGAGGCAGTCAGTGGTTGGGCATTCGTAACACATGTCACAGCCACCTCAACTGATGAAGTTTCACCACTTCATCTATTGATCTGCCATCCTTACCTAGCACCCGTTTCCTAATAACAGCGTTGCTCACTCCGGTGTCCCACGATATACGAGCAATGCTTCGAAGACATCTATGATCGAAAAACAGTAACCGACGAATATCTTCTACTCTTACTGGCCATGTTTCACAGCCATAAAGTAAGACGGAGCGAACTACTGCACAGTACACTCGTCCTTTAGTCAACAAACGGATATCTCGCCTACGCCATAAGTGACGCAGGTTGGCAAAAGCCAATCGAGCCTTCTGTATCCGTACCGAGATTTCGTCAGTCACCAGGCCATCAGCACTGATGAGACTCCCAAGATAAGTGAAGCGGTCTACACGTTCGACCACTTCACTCCCTATCACTAGTTCAGGTGTCGATGTAACCCATGATTGAAGCAACATTTTTCATTTCGAGGGGGAAAACCGCATCCCGAACATGCTTGCATTGTTGCTTAGGGTAGTCAGAAGACTCTGCATTTTGTCAGCGCCTTCACCAAGTAGGACAATGTCATCGGCATATTCTAAGTCAATAAGCGAGCCACCTGGTAAAAGGTCTACTCCTAAAAATTCAGACGAGGATAAGGTTATTTCTAGGAGCATGTCTATGATAAAATTAAACAAGAATGGAGAAAGTGGACATCCTTGACGGACACCACTTGATGTAAAGAATTCCGGTGACAATTCGCCATAAGATCTCACTCGACCAGTGGTGTTCGAGTAAAGAGCTTGTATAAGGTTAATATACTTCTTTGGTACACCTTTCAATGAGACATTGCCACAGAACCTCACGATCAACCAAGTCAAATGCCGCCTTAAGGTCTAGGAAAACAACTATTGTAGGACGCCTGGAAACGAGATTAGATCAACAACAAAAATCTTCTCAGTTTATCGAGGTGACCGAATAGCCAAACAGGTTTTAGTGGCCCGCGATCTGACAACAATCTTGGACGACCGACAGAATATGCTGTGAAATAAATCTTCTTTTCAATTTCTGTATATCAAGCTTCTGCAAACCCTGATTATGCGACGGATTCAGTTGGATGAGCTTATTCCATGCAATCGTTTACGCAGACGGATATGAGAATACAAAGAGTGAAAGTGAAGCGGAGAATGCGAAAGGGCCAACTCAATGTGATTCAGCATGGCTAGCTATTTACAGTCAAACAAAAATAAGCTAGACACATGTAATGAGGGAAGTGGGTAATGCACATATACACTTAAAAGCGAACAACTGATAGGGTCGAAAGACTTGATTAGTAACTCAGGGAGAAAAGATTGATCAGTCTGTCAGAAAGCTAGGGTAAGTCAATATGGGCCCAACATATTGAAAAACACACTACGGAGAAATTCCTTGACGTCAATATTGTATGACCTGTTGATGAGTAATATGAAGTAGTTTTGCTCTGAACTTGCTTCAATATTACCGCTGGCACCAAAAATACGTGGTGCAATAATTCTGGGGTAGCTTTTACATTTCAATCGGATTATTATTATTCGTAAACCCACACACTATATAAAGATAAAAGCTAAAATCTCGTTTACAATGATGGATTTCTGAAAAAAAGTCATCAGTAAGTAAAATACAGTGCCCTGTATAACATTTGGTTGTTTATTCTTCTAAACGAAGTATGTTATATTCAATATTAACATCTACTAAGTTATGTTTATTGCAGTAAGGTATCTAAACTCTCAAAATAATCTGTGGGTACTTGACAAAATAATTCTTACGTAGATTCCGTATGTTTAAACTTTATGAGATAGAATATATCGTACTTTTTTAATCAAATAACGCTATTTTAAGTAACAGATAAAATGAAATCAAAAAAGTGATTGTAGACGTAGATATTCCTCTATTGACTTAGTCGGAAACGTTGTTTTGGGGAAAATTACCACCAGGTTACCGTCTTAGACAAACAACTGAATACTTCAGCAGAGAAATGATTGGACTGATTTCCTATTGTGACACAAGATTAGATGTCACATTCTTACTGTGGGTTAACATATTTTTTGGGTAGCCAATTGCTAGGGATATTTAGTATCTGCTTTCAGAACACTAGAAAGCAGTTCAAATGGAACAGAGAAAATCAACAAGCACTTATCTATAAATTGAGGCATTATGAGAAATTTATTTACTGATTGATTTTACTTATAAAATATCTGCATTGTAATAATATTGATGCATAAATACAGCGTAAGATATTACAAGTATTCTTCAGATAGAAACATTTTAATAACGTGAATAAAGTGTAAATGTGGGTTTATATATTATTTTTTAAGAATTGTTTACTTAGTTAGTGTAGGAAAGTCCGGTTGATTACTGATTTTATGTATAAAAGACGTGGTATAAATAGGCATCTCGTCTTTAAGTATGCAGAAAAAGTTACAAACAGTGGATTTACTGGAGATTTCTCAGTGAACTTTAAGTTTTACTGAAAATAGTCAGAAATGAGCCAAACAATCAGTAAGCCCATCTAGTTTACTTACTTCGAATTGATATAAAATCGGAAATGATTAGAAACAACACAAACATGAAGTTACAGCACACTTATAATCGTAACCAGAAGTCGGTAGCGCAGTATTTTAAATGCGTTACAGAGCATTAAACTGGTATGAGCACTAAACTAGATTTACGACTAGAAACTACACTCTTTTCTGGGAAGAAATATCAGTATCCTATTCTTTGGAATTTTTACTCAGATTATAGAAGACGGTTTTCGATTATAATACGGTGGAATTTCGGTTCTAATTATTTGGGACCTAAACAGGAGAAACTTTTGTCAATGGCAGACGCAGTAATTGAGGAGTATGGTTTGACTATTTACTACTTACGAAACTTAAACAAACATCCGAATCGCTTTGGAAAGTTTTCGTAAAATGTCTCAGTGAGGCTTACTCTAGGGATATTTTGCTCAAGCTCTCATTTTCTGTTCTGAGAAAGTATCTTCAAAACCAGTAAAAAATCAACGGCTTTTATACAAATCATCCAACAAAAGGTCAGAAAACTTGGGAAATCTTGCTAATACTCATAAGAATCAGTGCCACAATTAATCTAATTCTATGATGCAGCTTAAAATTGTAGAACATTTCAAATATCACTGGGTCCTGTGCAAACCACCCGATAGGCCAATCAGAGATTGTCAAGCCATCTGATGAATGTCTCTGAAGTCAAGAACAACCAACTTAAGAAAAATGGCTGTCGTATGGCAGTCTATTGAGTAAGAAACTTCACAAAAAAAAAGCAAGACTATTGGTACTTCTAAAAACAGGTGAATTCACGATAGGCTATTAGGTCGAATCATTCAGTGACAACTCATTAAGGCACCCAGTAATCGACTAAAGTAATCACGTGTAGGGATTAGGCATTATACGGGCAGAAACACACTCCATAGGCATATCTGTTACATATGTCCTCTGATGAGAACAAAAATAGTTGGCGTTCAATCACTGATTACTGATGACTCGTTACCAAAACCACACCTCGTCCTGACCCGTTTCCTTGTTTTACAAATTGCTAGTTACCTTGAGACGTACAACCATCTTTTCGAAAATCTATTCGGCTAAATAGTTTAACTGAGACCCTATAGCATCAGATGATACTCCTAAAACGGGCTTCATCAGTTACTTTGGATTCTACGAATTTTTATGTGTGCCATTCAGTGTAAGGTATTCGCCCCTCAGTAAATGAGGAAAATTTCGGACCGGCGGCAATTTGTATTTATCTTCGTGACAGGTTAGTATTAGGCCGTCGTTCGACCACAGAGTGGCCACTCTTTCTATCCTTGTAGTATATTGATTAATAAAACGTCATCGGTGTTTTTCTCAGTGATGTTTGATGACGGCTCATTTTTATTTCCCTGTCACTACGAGTTACCACTATCCAGCTATAGTTGTTTTGGAGCAAACGCTTGTTAGCTTTTATTCATGACAACTGGCTTCACTAATCTGCACAGTGAAGACTATTCAAGAAATAATTCTTTTTGCATATTACCGACCTAAATCTGATTTTGAGTGAATGTTTATTGTTTATAATAAGCACGAACGCATCCACATTATCTCAGTTAAGGTATCATAAACAAATATTTAAACGTGAAATTTCTCATATCTTCTGTTTTTCCTCCCATTTTCAGGCTCAGTAATATAAGTTATTTCAAAAAAGTTAAAGCTCCCCGTATAAGAAAGTCTTCTCAACTTAGTTTCGACTCATTATATTCTTAAGACTCATTTTGATTAAGTATAATATAGTTGGTTCATATGCGAAATCAATAAATAATATGAAATCGTGCGTCTTCATATTATAATTAAAATTAATAGGACTCTAGGTCTATTAAGCTGACCAATTATGTTGTCCTGGCATAACACAATTAGCCAAGGTATTATAAGCTGATTTTTAGTAATGCAATTTCTCGTGTTAACGAAATTGCAGACTAGTTGCATGTAACTTGAAAAACTTCCACTTGTTCTTGCACTGGCTTGAGTTGATGGAGATTTGTAGCTCAGGTGGATGATTGTGGTGGTGGTGTTTGGTTCTCTGAGCTGGGTGTTTTTGTTGTGGAGCTTTCATTCAGATAGAAGTCTGAAGTTTGTGCTGATGATGTTGTTCGGAAGTGTAACCATGAAAGCACCACAACAAAAACACCTAGCTCAGAGAACCAAACACCACCACAACTGGCTGGAGTAATCAAAACATGTCAAGTGAAAATATATCCAAGATGTCATTATTTTAACATGTAAGCATACAATATACAAGATATACAGCATGACTGAACAATGTATTCAGTATTATTAGTGTTATAAAATTTTCAACGCCATTTATAAAAGAATAATCAACAATTTACATAATTGGTGTACAGATAAGATGCTATTCATGTAGAGCTAAAACTTGGGTAGAAATCAGTGAAAATGCACGATATGAAACTAATGCAGATACACCAACCAGTGGATAAATGTGCTTTCGTACTATAGGTTCGCGTTCGTTACAGTGTGCTCACTACGTATAATGTGACCTTGATAGCTTTGCCCCACAGTTGCATGTTGCAGTTGTGGCCATTTAGTAACCGATATACAGCAAGGATGGCTACTCTGTTCTCAAATGACACCAAGGCACCAATTTACCCCAATCGAGGAGAAAGAAAAAGACCAACTACCACAGGTCAAATATTTTCCTTGTTATCACATTTCAGAAATTGCTTCATTTAAACACAAAACCAGAACATATAACAACAGTAAAAGTCAGTGAACAACTATACAGTAATGAACCACAGGTAACTTTGACGAGGGAAGACTTAGGATAATAAACTGGCAAAAGATTAATGGTCACTCATACTGAAATACTTAATGACTTAATCAAGAGCTCAAGATAAGGAAAACATGAGGATAACAATCTGCTAACTTCATAAATACTTGATTAAACTATATTCAATAATAACCCATAAGATTGGTTCTTAAGTTACCACCACCTTTAGACTTCATCAGGATATGACGGTACACAGAGGGTTTAAAGACTTCAACTACTTTATTACAATGGCATTTTAAAGGATTGCACTACATTATTGATGTTGCCTGACGCTTACAGTTTAGCATGTGCTTAGTCATCTGAAAATGCTCATAAAATGTCGACAGAGTTAGATGGCGAAACCGATATAAAGTAGCCAACATCAGACAAAGAAGCAGCGAATGTAGAATAAAAATCTCAGTTTCGTCACCGATAATAAATGGCCTGTGACAAAGATGCTCTGCCTAACTAGCGTGAGTGGACCGAGATAATTACCATCTCTATTTATATCTGCTATTTGTTGACTACATCCCACATTAATTTTGAACTCATTAATAAGGTTCATATGAGATGTTTAATACCTAACAAAACAGAGTGAAGTTGAGTAAAGATCTGAGCACAATATCAATAGATGCTCCAGAGCCGTTTTTCGGGAGTGCTTGTCTTTGTGGATATTTGCCCCGATTTGTTGTCTTCACATTACCCTTCGGCATGATCGTTTTTTGTTTTTTTGCTAGTCTGATATGCTGATTGGTTAGGAATAGAATCAGTTTGTACACATCAATTTTATAACATAACGAAATGCAAGCTCTTCGAAGTTGTTTGACACAGTTCTGAGCCGGGGCTTTTTAGAACGACTGTTCAACTGTTTTTTGGAGAGTGACGACTTTGGACCCAAACAGTGTTTCCTTGAAAATTAGATGAGTTATTTCCGGATTCATCAGCCTTATGTGTTCACAGCGACACCAACCCCATTACACCTTCCAATGGTGAGTTCAGAAGTTGGAGCTGAACTTTACTAAGCAATGTGATGAAATAGATATCAATGTATGCATGTAAAGAGACGTTGTCTCTTTGGAGAGGACTGTTAATCCGTGTGAGTTATGCAATAACTGTTTGGAGTATCATTTTTGTCAATCACCTGAGGATTGTAAACTATTCCTTAACACCCTTGGAATCGAGTGTTCCGTAGCTATTCAAACAAGAAGCCAGGATTGATGAAAATCAGATATGGATGTGGAAGATAGCTGGTTAGTTAAAAATATGTGACATAGGCTGCATATCTGCTGCGAGAGTATGCGTTGTCACTAGACTACGGAAAACAGGAACCGAATGCTGGAGATGAGATTCTCTGTCCGCAATAGCGACTACAAGGTCATCAACATGATCATGCAAAGAGTCGACAACTACTGAAACGTCATCAATCAATTTCTGAAGAGTTTGAGCAGCACTTTTACACTGAAAGGCATTCATAAAAATTTGTAGAATCCAAAGGAAGTGATGAAATCCGTTTTAGGAGTATCATCTGATGCTATAGGGTCTCAGTTAAACTATTTAGCCGAATGGATTTTCGAAAAGATGGTCGTACGTCTCAAGGTAACTGACGATTTGTGAAAACAAGGAAGCGGGTAATGACGAGATGTGGTTTTGGTAACAAGTCATCAGTAATCAGTGATTGAACGCCAACCATTTCTGTCCTCATCAGAGAAGATATGTAACAGATATGCCTATGGAGTGTGTTGATGTTCATGAAATCCCTGTATCTATCATATGATTTTGCTGACGATTTTGTATTGTTGATTCGATTGTGAAGATTGCTTCCACCGAGACGTTTCTAGCCTGTTATTGGGATTCTTTTCAACGATTATTATTTCTACAAAATTTTTGTTGATTATCTATTCTTTTTCATATATTTTCGATTTCCAGTACCGCCTGCCATCGTGGTTAGGTTTAACAACCTAATCGGCGTTGGTTATTAATTTCAGTCTTGTCACACTGTGAAAACTGCTATCTCCCAAGTGAAACATGAGCCATAACGTCAGATGAATTTCCAAAATAAATAGCTCTAGGTGTCTTCAAAATTAATGCCTATATTGTTATTTCTTGTGAACGCACCGTTACCGAAGGTTCTTGGTCACTCATCCACACCATACCAACTTTGTATACGTCGTACACTGCTTCCTCTCGTTTTAACCAATTAGCCTAGTTCACTCGTCGACATTCCAAACGTCGTTCAAATATGCTTTCGATGTTTGTCTTTCCATACTTCTAGTTTTATTTGGTTTCGTCTATTCTCGACCAGAAGTGAATAAAACGCCTGAGTTGTCCAATTCTAAAATCCAGGAAACCTTTGTACATTCAGTGACGGCAGAGATGTATGAGTTGATCGACTATTGCATTGAATTTCTTAAAGAATTTTCGTTACGGTCGATATAAATTCAGAGCAATATGTTCTGGACAAAATAGGTTATCTTCAATAGATCTATTTTGGCTCATGGATTAACATTGCTGATACTCGTATTTTACAATTCAGTCAGACGAAATCTAAAGTGCTCAATCTGTTTTACGGTTATTCACAACAGATTTACTTCGAACTATATGAATAATCACAATAGTTAATTTGGATACCGATGAACTGAGTGAACGAATTTCGATCATTCTGAGTGAAAATAGTTATAGGGTTCGGCTGCAAGTGACGGCATGTTTGAAAGTTTAAAAAACCACCTAAAATCGGATGGGCTGTGGTTTTTTCAATGGTAAGCACTTAACGTGCACTGAATTCGGAAGATTGATAAATCTGTCAGCTTCCCCTATAGACTGAGAGATACTGGAGACGGTGAAATTCTGATAAGTTCACTTCCCATTTGTGATGGATTGTAGACCCTAAGTACTTTTTACTAAAAGCTTAGTGGCATGTGAAGGTCACCTGCAGGATAAAATTCCCAAAAATCTTTTGTATTTAAATTTAAAACTAGTGACTTTTTCATCAGTACACTGTGATCTAGAACTTATTTGATGAAACGTATCAGCACACTGATCATTTCGAGATTTCATACTTACTGAATTTATATCGACCGGCGTGTGGTCGGCCAAGTAGCGTTCAAGCTGCATGAGTTTTTTGTTCAGTCACTGATCTCACTCAACATAACACTGACCCTTCAATGTAGCAACGAACCTATATGTTTCATCATTCCAAGATTGACGATGTGCAGTCGAACATTTCTGGCTTTTGAAAATAATCCTCACGTACCAAGTGTATACTCTAAAGACCTAGTGGTTGGAGTTTGTCCACACTTGCATTACATCAGGTAGTATGTGGGTGAATTTTAAGATTCGCTTGATTGGTTTATCAGTAAACATAAGTTATGGCTAATCTGCTATTTGTGTAATGAATGCCTCACAAATAAAGACAAAATATCACCGAATACACAGTTTGAGCATTGGATATTGATTCACGGGATTGGATCTTGGACTAATTGTGTCCATCTTATTCTGTTCCAAATAAAAATAACCCTAAATTCGCAATTTTTATGATATCTGGTCAATACTATATGGTTGTTAACGCTTGTCACACAAGTCCTAAACATTCATGACCATACGTTGTTTGATTATACTCCGTCGCATTTTGTAGTATATTTCAGCTATGTCTACATGTAGCAAACTTTATTCCATATTAAAATCACCAGATAAATTGAAAGTACCATTCACTGATTCACATGGGGATAAAAAACCTATGGTCCCAGCTAAACGTTCACATTCAGATGGTATTCTCTGGCAATGTTGGGAATGTGGAAAGTCTTATGAAACAGGATTTCGTTTGTCGGAACACCTTCAAAATTGTAAAAAAGATGATGAAATTTATGAACAACTACCTGGTTGTCCATATTGTCCTCGTGTAATGAATCAAACCAATGATGCACCATTTCATATTCATTCATTCAATACACATGTACATAGATTTCATCCAGAAATTAAGTCTTTTATGTGCAGTTATTGTATGAATATAATTCATTCATCTAAAATTCAAGATTTAATATCTCATATTATTAATACTCATAAAATACCATGGAGGCCATCACCAGGTAAATAGATATTTGTAATGTATATCTAGTTTCATTTTTTTTTGGTATAATTACTTCATGTCATAATGTTGACTTATCGCTTCCACAAAACCTAATTGTTATTGACTTTGTATTAGTTCTGTTTGTAACTCTGTGCTAAGTATTTATCAGTGGTTTATTTGTTAGACAGAAAGTTAACACAACAGAAATTCTGGCAATTTTGTGTCTTATCAAGTACCTTCTTATTTTTAAGTAGTGTTGTCGGTTATCAAACGTTATTCTGACTAATTTCGGCAACGAATATCATAAAATCATGTATTCTTTAATCTTATAACTCACTTGTTTGCTTCTTATTTGTACATAACAAAGAAAATGCTGAAGAATCATAACTAAATCGTGAATGCATTTCTCTGAGCGTACTATGATTCGTTAGGAATAATTTAAAAAAGGTTATAGATTTTGATAAGTTTTACAAGTGGCTGTTATAAGATGGATGTTTCAGTAGTTAGACTGTTCAACTTACTACTACTATGTCACAGATTCCAACCTTGTTCTCCTTTTTTTCACCTGGATAGTATCGCACTTAGTCTGGTTTAAATCCAAGAACATGAATTTTACCTGATAAGTAACTTAGGTAAACTACTATTATAGCATAGTATTAGTATGTATACTAAGAATTCCATGAAAGAAGCATTTTTATACAGAATAAAGCTATAATCATTTGGCATTATTAATGCTATAAGGCTAATACGAAATATGTTAGTTTATAAAGTAAACTAAATGATCCATGATTAATAGGTTCAAACTAATAAATTCTACTTTTTTATAATGATAACGAACCTGTGGTAGTATAAAACAAGCTTTGGAATCACATTCTGTATTTACTTGGGATTGGGTTAGTCTTTTACCTCCTTTGTTCATCGAATAAGCGATTCTGTTGTTACTAAACGGGTACTAGGTAGGGATGAAAAACCGACTGATGAAGTACTGCATTTTCATCATGTGAGGTAGTTGGGACATGTGTTACGTATGGATGACCACCGACTGCCTTGTAGAGAAGTAGGTTAGGAGAAAGCTAAGGGCAGCCAAACCAAAACATGACACAAGTTCATGAAGTCACTGACAAGTGGACTGGGTCATGTCGGTAAGTGTATATTACTTGGTTATGGTCTGTGAAATGTAAGTAATCGTCTGTTAAAGACTTTGAATGACATGGCTGAAGACTGTTTGCACTGGTGTAGGTGTATCCATTCATTGTATTCTCTCAAATTTTAGTCTTCTGAATTCCTCATCACCTTTATCTTCCTGTTTCTAAGTCTATTCCACTGGATTATACTCCCTGAATAATTTCTTCGAACCTTAATCTTTTCGATTACTGCTTATTCTTCTACTACCTTTACTACCATAGGATTTGAATCGAAAATTGTAGCTCTGAGTTAATATGGTACGGTAACTTAAACTGATGTACGTACTTATCAAGTTCTATGTTGTAGCTCACTGACTTGCCTCTATTGTTATCAGTGTGGAAAGTTAGAGAGAATGTTTTGATGTTAAATTCACTTGATTTCTTATCATCATATATACTGTTTCTGATATTTCAAAGTTAATCATTTAGTAGATAATATCATGAATTTCCTAATTCTTAGACTGTATATACACATACATACGTAGATTTTCGACATAAGATCTGGCACAAATGTATGTTGGTCAATCAGCTATAACAAAGAACCTCGTACCTATGTACATCACAGTTCAAATTGCCTTACCACAGAACAGAGATGCAATTGTCAATTCAAATCACATAATCGTAAAGGTCGTAGCAGTATTAGAGGTAATGGAGAAGTGTAGGGTTCGAAAATACAATTCGAAAAGCATAACCTAGTGAAATAAGTTTAAAAAGGAGAATAAAGGTCATGAAGATTAGAATTTGAGAGAAGACAAAGAATAGATGTATCTGCATCATAGCAAACGATTTTGAACCATGTCATTCAAGGTATCTAATCATCGGCTACTATCATCTCGCAGACCCCAACCAGGTAATTTACACCTATTAGCATGGCTCAGTCCATTTGTCAATGACTTCATGGTTTTGGTATCATGTTTTGGTTTGGCCTCCCTTAGCTTTCTCCCAGCCTAACCCTCACCACCAAACATTGTATGTCGAGGCAGTCGGTGGTTGGGCATGCGTAACACATGTCCAGAACGCCTCAACTGATAAAGATTCACTACTTTATCTGTTTATCTGCTATGTTGGCCCTAGTTACAATACCTGTTTACCTTGACGAGATGAAACTACCAAATATATGGAAATAATAATATAATAGCACTAATATAAAGGATTAAACTTTGAAAATATAATTTAAAGCAACTGTGAAAAATATATAACAAACTGATGCAGCATTTCAAGACCGAATGTCAGACAAACTGAAAAGTGTAGTCTTTAAACAGTGCAGATAGTTAAAATGACTAAAATGTAGGTTTATGTTCCTACCTTGTGACGTATTAGCCAATTCAAGCTGATCGATATGATTTCTGACTTTTTTTTTCCAATCATCATCATCATCGTCATCATTTAATGCTTCATTCGGAAGTTGTTATTTTTAGTTCTACATTATACACTTCATGATTTAATTTACTCCAATTTCTATAGAGTTACTGAATCTACAGTCACAATTGTACTATTTTTTACTGCTTGTCTTTATAAACATATTATTTAAATACTGTTTCTCTCAAATTCTAATGTTGATAAAGTGGTGAAACTTCATCAGTTGAGGTGATTGGGACATGTGTTACGTATGGCTAACCACCGACTGCCTCGACAAGTTATGCTTTGTAGTGTAAGAGTAGGTTGGAAGAAAACTAGGGGCGGCCAAACCAAAACATGGCAGAAATCCATGAAGTCACTGACAAGTGGACTGAGTCATGTTGGTAGATGTAGACTACCTGGTTGGGGCCCGCGAGACAATAGTCACCGATGGTTAGAGATCATAAACGACATGACTGAAAATCGTTTGCAATAGTGCAAGTGCATCCATTCTTTGAGCTCTGTCAAATCCTAATCTTCTGGATTCGTCAGCACCTCTAACTCGTCATCTTTATCTTTCTCTTTCTAAAGTTATCTCAGTGAACTATACTTCTTGAATAATATCTTCAAACCCTAGTCTTCTTCATTATCATTAATACCTCTACTATCTCTACCACTATGGGATTTGAATTGACAATTGCGTCTCTCTCTGCTAATGCGGTATGGCAACCTGAACTTAATGTACTTACGTACAAAGTCCTACGTTGTAACTGACTAATTGACTGACTGTTTAATTCCTGTTTATTCAGTTTCATTATGGCTATCTAGTTTATCTGTAATTAAAGTTCAACATGTCTGAATTAATAAAGTCTCACAATCAACAATCGACTGTCTGAACGTTTTACATTTGGAAGTTGTTGTGTTTTTTTTTAAAAAAATTGAATAATTCTCATTGTGGATAAAAATTGTTTATTGTTAATCTCAATTCATTTCATTATTTCATTGTTTTATTATTATTATTTCATTTAATCATAGCTTCATTGGCACATTTACGAGAAAATCAATTACCTCATCGAGTTGTTACTTGTTTAGGCTGTGGTTGGTGTACATTTGTATTACGTGCTAATAATGCAGCACAACCACCGACATCATTGGAAGCACATATGAATCGATGCTCATTTAATGGTGGACAAGTTTATTTAACACGTCTCTCTGAGGAGATTTATATGTCTGCATTAGAAAAATATAAAGCTGTACAAGAATCTGAAGTGATTAGTGCTAATTTTGCTCAATGTTTTCCACATGTTAGAGGATTTATTGGTAATACTGGTTTAAGTCATCATAGTCCATTTCGTTTTCATCGTTATTCTGGTAATAGTGCAACATCTCGTGTGAGTTCCTTTTTCTTTTCTCTTCCCAATGAAATCTCTTTTTTTATTGTTAGTTAAAAGTAAACATTATTCATGATTATAATGTATTTATTACCATGTCAGTCAGTCAGTCAGATGCAACGTAGAACTTTGTACGTATGTACATAAGTTCATGTTGCCATACCACATCAGCACAGAGATGTAATTGTCAATTCAAATCCAATAGTAGAAGAGGTAGTAAAGGTATTAGAAGTAGTCGGAGAGGTGAGAACTAGTAGATAATATTCAAGAAGTATGATTCAGTGAGATACGTTTAGAAAGTCAAAACTAGAGTTGTTGAAGAACCAAGAAGATTAGGATTTGAAAGAACACAAAGAATAAATGCACCGGCGCCATTGCAAACGATTTTGGGCCATGTCATTCAAGGTCTCTAACCATCGATTATTATCATCTCGCGGACCCCAACCAGATAGTCGACATCTACCAACATGGCTAAGTCCACTCGTCAATGACTTCATGGATTTCTGCCATGTTTTGGTTTGGCCGCCCCTAACTTTCTTCAAACCTACTTCTACACTACAAAACATAGCTCGACGAGGCAGTCGGTGGTTGGGCATACGCAACACCTGTCCCAACCACCTCAACTGATGAAGTTTCACCACTTCATCTATTGATTTGCCATCCTTACCTAGCACCCGATTCCTAATAACAGCGTTGCTCACTCGGGTGTCCCAGGATATTATACGAGCAATGCTTCGAAGACATCTATGATCGAAAACCAGTAACCTACGAATATCTTCTACTCTAACTGGCCATGTTTCACAGCCATAAAGTAAGACGGAGCGAACCACTGCACAGTACACTCGTCCTTTAGTCAGCAAGCGAATATCTTGCCTTCGCCATAAGTGACGCAGGTTGGCAAAAGCCAATTTATTACCATGTGGTTAAAAGTGTATAGTTGTGATTATGCAGCCTTGAAAGTGAATTTTCCGGAAAGAGAACTCTTCGTTGAACTAATCTTGTGTCTTATTCTTCATAGACATATATACATATAGTATGTGTATTATGAACTAAGCAGATATTATTATCTACTGACCAACACGATGGTTCATTGGTTATAGGATTTGAATTACAGGTTCGAAATGTGCTCTGGGCAACTAACTATGTAGTACAACAGGCATGTTACACTTCGAGGATGATTTGAAGTAAAAAGTACACTTCTGACATGTACTTGGTTAGTAAATATTTAGTACTGCTCCCGATCGTAGGTGCTACCTTGATATAGTGGTCAGGATTGGCTATTTTGATGACCTGACGGGACTATATTGGCTGGAACACATGTTCCTTTAAGTCCTACTATGCCAGGCAGATCGATTGGAGAAAGTTAGGTATGACTAATAGTAGCAACTTAAGCTGTGAAGGCAAAGTTTGCACTGCTGACTGTAAAAGAGGTGTATGGCCGTTAAGTGTTTCCCTGTGACAACGAGCATCTGCAATGATGCTAACTCACATTAGAAGAGGTCAACCCTAAAAATGTCACAGCTCACCTTGCCCCATGGATTTTCATCTTCGATGGTAAGGCTTTTCAAATAGCGGAGCTAATACGTCAGAAACCTTTCATAAAAAAAGCCGTGCGTGACCGACCTCAAGCAGTCGTCCCTTAGGCTATGTGGTCACGCTTCCAAGTCTCTAAGAATAACATCAGCCCAACTTCTTTTTCGGGTTACTTAAGAAATACCCTTTCACAGTGTGGGGATTTGGATAGTGATATACGCCTTCATACTCCTAGCAGCACATGAAAATGACTCTTAATAACTTTTCCCCAAAGTTAGCTCTTCTCGTATGCCTTTATCACTTCACGCCGTTAATGCTAATGATTTAAGTACACGAAATATTATTCCTGGTCTCTTGAAACCCTGCTTTAAACTTCATGTTAGAGCTTTTAATATTGGAACCTTGTGCTAAATAGGATAACAGTCTTCCTTAGTTAAGACTTTAGAACCGCGTGCCATAGATGAATACTGTGTATCCGAAACTCACATACAGGATGCGAGTACTGTTATTCATTTGACCTCACCTTAGCAAGTTAAGAAACCGTCGCAACTTATGCTTCATGTATCTGGAAGCCTCGTTGGTGTAGATATAGCATAAAGTTCGGAAGCGTGACTAGCTCTCTTAGCCTGGATTCCAGTAGACAATCGCTTATCCACTGTCCTACTAAACGGGACAGTAGGAATTCGCAAAGATAGTGATATTCGCCGTTGTCTCTTCTTTGTCTCTGCATACGCTTCCCACTAATTGCAGTTCAGACGAGGTAAAACACAAATTTTATAAAGAGCTTTCAAACTTTCAAAAACTGATAGAACATATGATAGTAACCGTTTACTGCAACTATGCTCAGATAACCGCTTATACTCTGGCAAACACCAACTTTAAATATATGGAAAAACATCTTTTGACTTTATGACTCCCAAAATCTATTCAACACTGTACCCAACTAGACCACATCGCTATCGACCACTGATGGATATGTTCGATAGAAGACTGCCGTTCGTACTTGAACGTATGTTTAAATTCAGACCATGCTCTAGTGTGAGCGCGTATTTGTTTGTGGCTTACTGGACGTAAGAAAGAAACATCAAAGAAACCCCTTGAAGTTCTACTTAACGATAGTATAGCCGAGAGCATGTTTCAGGTGGAGCTCGGAAAAGTTAGATAGTCATGTCATTGATGCCCATCTCGAAGCTGTGGAAAAAGCAGTGATACTTGCCAGTAAGGCAAGTTAAAAGGTTAAGGAGAAGCAGAAAGTTTCAGTATTGTCCACTAAACTGATAGATACTCGGAAACTCATTCCTCCTAGCTGTAAACAGGATGAAGAGCGAAGGCAACTTAAACACATGTTGGCAAAAAGCCTACCTAATGATCGCGAGTAGTGATGGGTATCAAAAGAGATGAAAAAAGCGGTGATGATTGGTAACAGTAAAAAAACTGTTTGGAGTTACCTAGGAAACTGGTATTAAGAGTCCGAATGAATGTAATCAAATGGGTCTCAATCGCTGATCGTCCCAGTTTGTAAGAAAGGTCACAAATCCTCTTGCGACAATCATAGGAATCAGTTTAACTAATGTAGTGTCTAAACTGTTATCCTCAGTGATACTAAAACGCCTAACTAAGGTTTGTGAAGAGCCAGACTCTAAAGCATCAGTTTGGGTTCAAACCTGAACGTGGATATATACACCACTTATTCACTCTTCGTGAAGTCGTAGGACATGACCACAGATTTTGGCGTTCCTTAATAGTTGTGTTCCCCGACCTTACGGCAACATTATACTTTGTTGATTGTGAGGTTCTATGGCAGTGTCTGTCTTGGGAGATGTACCAAAGAAGTACATTGACCTTATACAAGGTCTCTACTCGAACACTACCGGTCGAGTGAGAGCTTATGGTGATCTATCATCGGAATTCTGTACTTCAAGTGGTGTTCGTCAGGGCTGTCCACTTTCTCCGTTCTTGTTTCATTTTGTCATAGACATGTTTCTATATATAACATTATCTTCGTCCGAATTTTCAAGAGTAGACCTTCTACCAGTAAAACCGCTTGTTGACTTAGAATACGCCGATGACATAGTTCTATTTGGTGAAGACACTGACAAAACGCAGTCGTCTGACCACTTTAAGCAGCAGTACACTCATGTTCGAGATGCAACTCCCCCTCGAAATGCAAAATGTTATTTCAGGATTGGTTTACTTCGTGACCTGAACTAGTACTTAGAATAAAAACACTCCGACTGTGACCTTGAAGAATACTATCTGCTTCAATTTATGAATGTAAACCTATAAAATCACAATTTATCCACCTTACGTTGTAATTAACTGACTGTACAGTCAGTAAGTGGCCCAGTGCTTGATAGCCACTATGTTCGTAGGGTTCGAAAGCTTAATCATCTTAATTTCAGCAACTGATCTGAATCTAGGAAGGATTTGATTTTGACCAATTTGGTCTCGTGTGCTGTTACGGGTATGAGGGCGGTTGTCACCTCCCGGCTGCCCACACCGTGGAAGGTTGTTTCTTGAGGAACCTGAAAAGGAAGATAGATTAGTGTTGGTCTTAGAGACCTGGGTGCGTGACCGCAGAGTCCAAGGGACAACTGCTTGAGGCCGGTCACGCACGGCCTTTTTATGAAAGGTTTTTTGAGTATTAGCTCCGCTCTTGAAAGCCCTTAGTGGGCACCCTTACCGCCATAGACGGAAATCCGTGAGGTAGAGTGAGGTGTGACATTTTTAGGGTCGACCTTTTCTAACCCTTCCTTCCTTGTGAGAAGGCAGCATCGCTGACGATGCTGGTTGTCCGAGGGAAACACCTTACTGCTGTCACACCCCTCTGCAGTCAGTCAGCAGTACGACTTCGCCCTCAGACCTTGAGTAGCTGCTTTTAGTCTCATCGTTCTCCAATCGACCTGCCTGGCATGGTAGAACCTTCAGGAACATATGTTCCAGCCAACAATATAGCTCGCTTGTGTCATCACGATAGGCAAGCCCGACCACCATGTCAAGGTAGCAGCTTCGGTCGGGAATTTCAGAAACTGAGTAGAGTAAATATCGTTAGTACACACTTTTGATCCGACTTCCGATTTTATTGATCATATTATCGTTTCTTTTTTTTCGTTTACAGCAAACAACCGATCATGAAGCTGCTGGTGGTGGTGGTGATACACCGAAATCTACCAATAATAATAAAATTAGTCGTCTCTCTAAAGATCATAACACCATTGTTAATAATACTACTAATAATAAAAATACTATTACAATTAGTAATGCCAAGAAATTATCATTAAAACAACAAAAATCTAAACTGGGACCAATTATAGAACAGTCAAATAATAATTTTCAACAAAATGAAACATTCTTTGATATTCCATTGACAATTCCACCTCCTCCTGCATCACGTACTGCTGCTGCCGCTGCCACTGGCGCCGCTGGTGCTAATACTAGTACGCTGACGACGACGACGCCAACGACAACGAATCAAAAGAAAAAATCCACTATGAATCGTTTATTTGTCTGTCCATTATGCGGTGATAATGCATTGTCTAGTCTACGTGAACGTGATGAACATTTACAATCATCACATAATGGTGAATTGGTGTTTCCTTGTCAGGTTAGTGATTGTGATTAGTTAGTTTGTTTATGTATAGATAAGTGTGTTACGCCTTGTACGTAGTAAACACGTCAACTTTTGATATATATACTTGATATACTATTATTACGAGTTATTTACCTTAGTCAGAAAACACGAGAGAGAGAGAGAGGATCGGGGATCCGGTTGGTGACACGACATACTACTCTCAAATCCGATTATCCCAACCCCCATATTGAGTAAATAATAATAAGATGACGTGATATAAAGTAGAAAATGTATTCTACAAGCATTCAGAAAGTACGAGGTCCGAATCCAGAAGAGGCTAAGGATCCCGGACTAGGGATCCGGTACCGGGTCCTGATCCTGGTCATAAAACGTTACAGATAATGCGTATTTATACATTTTGGTCGAATAGAAAACAGCATAGAAGTCTGTGACATTGATAGTCAGGACAACCAATAAGAGACAACATTTGAAGTGACAATGATAGTCAGGACAACCAATAAGAAACAACATTGGTTCACGTGACATTGATATCTACTAGGACGACCATAAAATTGACCAGTAGGAATTAACCAATAAGAATTGACCAATAATTCTCTTAGGATACTGGATGAATATCCTAACAATAAGAACCTTATGTGCATATGGTTTCTCACATAGAACTTCAGATTTGATTGTGGTCTCGTGTGCTGTTAAGGGTGTGAAGTCAGATGTCACTTCCTGGCTGCCCACACCATGGAAGGGGATTTTTTTTGAGGAACTTGAAATAGAAGTTGGATGAGCGTTGGTCTTAGTGGCCTGTGTGCGTGACCGCAGAGTCCAAAGGACAACTGCTTTAGGCCGGTCTCGCACGGCGTTTTTTTTGGGGACATTGTATAGTGTTAGCTCCTCTCTTTACATGGCTTTACAGCCGGAGATGGAAATCTGTGCGGGTAAGGTGAAGTGTGACATCCCTACCTTTCGTTGGGCAGCGTCGTTGCAAATGCTGGTTGTTTAAGGGAAACAAACACCTTACTGCTGTCATACCTTGCTACAGTCAGGAGTACGACTTCGCCCTCAGATCTTAAGTTGCTGCTTTCCTATCGACCTGGCTGAAATGGTAAGACTTAAAGGTTGTTTCAGCCAATATAGCTCGTGATAGGCAAGCGCCGACCACCACGTCAAGGTAGCAGCTGCATAACATGACAGAAATCCATGAAGTCATCGACAAGTTAACTGCGTCATGTTGGTAGATGTTGACTACCTGGTTGGGGTCCGCGAGACGAAAGTCACCAATGGTTAGAGACCTTGAACGCGACATGGCTCAAAATCGTTTGCAATGGCTTAAGTACATCCATTCATTGTGTTCTCTCAAATCCTAATCTTCTAAATTCCTCTTCATCTCTTTCTTAATTTATCCCACTGAATTATACTTCTTAAGTCATATCGTCGAAACCTAGTGTTCTCCAATTACTGCTAATACTTCTATTATTGCTATCACTGTTGGATTTGAACTGACAGTTGCGTCTCTGTGCTGATGGAATATAGCAACCTGAACTTATGTACTCATGTACAAAGTTCTACGTTGTAACTGACTGACTCATTGAACATTCACACTGTAGTTATTCAGTGTCCAATCTCTGTTCATCAATGATTGATTTTAAGTTGATTCATTCAAGGATTAATTATTCTTTTTTTAAAAATTTATATTTCATCTGTGAAATGATAAACCTATCATAGACTTGTATATTTTCATCTTTTACTAACTGTTATCTTCTCAATGTCGGCTTTTTCTTACAATCAAGTATTCAGATTAACATGAACGTCATCTGTCTCTCTCTCTCTGTATACTGAACCGATTTCTGAAAATTCTATGTCAAATGTTTACTCACTGTTAGCCTATTACACATAGTAGATTTATGCACGATATAATTTTGTAGGTTATATGTATCTGTTGGCTTACTAATTGGAGAATTTAAAGGCTCTACTACTCTGGGATTTGAAGTGACAATTGCATCTCTGTGCTAATGTGGTATAACAACTTGAACTGATGTATGTACGTACGTACGTACGAAGTTCTATGTTGTGGTTGTTGTTGACTGACTGACTGACTGACTGATTTTAAAGGACTTTTTTTAAATTCATTTTGTAACAACTTGACTTAATCGGCGTGGTTCCATTTTCTCTCTATCTCAAGACAAGTTACAACTTCTCTAGAAGAGGCTATCAGTGTTCAAAGTTATTAACCTTTCTAATCTGTATGCTAGAGCATTTGTTCAAACACATCTGTTATCTTTTATTCAAATTCCATTCACAACAATATATAGTATGAACTTGTCTACTGAAAAAGAATGTATAGACAAGACCTGTTTAAAGCTATTGATTAAGTTTTTTCGTTCTAATGTGTTCTAACCGAACTAACTGAATAGTTGAGTTTAGAATATGTTATACGTGATTGTTAGGAATTTATCGTGTTCTCTTCTTAACTTTTGCTAATTTACTCTGTGGTATATTGTGTGATCAAATGATGTAACACCTAACTAACTACCTGGCGCCTATCAATCAACAACAACGTAGAACTTCATAAGTACGTACGTCAGTTCAAGTTGCCGTACCGTATAAGCACGCAGAAACTCAATTGTCAATTCAAATGTCATAGTAGTAGAGGTAGCAAAAGTATTAGCAGTAATCCGAGAGATTAGGATTCGAAGATATTATTCAAGAAGTAGAATCTAGTGGAATGAACTTAAAGAGAAAAAGATAAAGGTGATGAGGAATTCTGAAGGTTATGATTTGACAGAACACAAAGCAGTGAATACACCTTCGCCGTTGCAAACGGCACTGAGCCATGTCATTCAGGGTCTCTAATCATCGATTCATATTGTCTCGCGGGCCCCAACCAGGTATTCGACATCTACCAACATGACTTAGTCCAGTTGTTAGTGACTTCATAGCGCCTATCAAATATATATTGGAATTGTGTGTGTGTGTGTGTTCTTTTTACCTCAGACCATCATTTCGAAATCCATGAAATCACTGACAAGTAGACTGAGTCATGTTGGTAGATGTAGACTACCTGGTTGAGGTCCACGAGACAAAAGTCACCGATGGTTAGAGACCTTGAATGACATGGCTCATAATAGTTTGCAATGGCGGAGGTGCATCCACTCTTTGTGTTCTGTGAAATTCTAACCTTCTGAATCCCTCATAATCTCTATTTTTCTCCTTTTAAATTTATCTTACTGAATTATACTTCTCGAATCATATCTTCGCTCCCTAATCTTCTGCATTACTGCTATTACTTCTACTATTGCTATATCACTGTTGGATTTGAACTGACAGTTTCGTCTCTGTGCTGATGTGGTATGGTATGGCAACCTGAACTGATGTACTTATGTACGAAGTTCTGCGTTGTATCTGTCTGTCTGTCTGTTTGTCTATCATTTCAGAAGTAAATGTGATCTGTTCTTGGCACCTTTTGTCTATCAAACAAATCGATTTTCAAAAGTTTCTTCTCCTTTTTTTTTTTTCAAAAAAAAGCATATTACCCTTTTACATTAGTTTATTTTATTCCTTGTATGTTTTTTTTCCCCCGGATAAACATAACAAATACAGATTTGTGGAATGGCCTATCCACTCTATATTGCTCTACGTCGACATGCTGCCCTACAACATGATTCCGATTTTGATACAGTACGTTATGGACCATCAGATTTATTGGATTGTGAACCAATCGAATGTCCAGAATGTCATCTTGTAGCTTTTCAAGATTCACTTGTATTAAAACTACATATTAGTTTAGTACATAAGAAATTACAACAAACCATGACACTTAATTCTAGTGATGATTCACAACCAATTGAAGGTAAATGAGCATGATTACTATTATTTTTAATGACTAATTTATGGTCATTTAAGTAATATATTTTCGGTTATAATATATTACCCTAATGCAAGTTTGTATCGCTGACTGTTTCCCCCTAAGCTCTATATGTTTTTCCTGCATCGGATAATTAAATCAGTTCAAGTTGTCACAAGTTAAACAAAATTCATAGTGTAGGAAGTTGAAATATATAAGTGAAGTCTTTAGTTTTGACGGTTCTGAAGTGGACCTTATACTAGGAGACACGCTTGCTGACTTATAATATGTTGATGACATAGTTCTATTCGGTGAAGACGCTGACAAAATACAGAGTCTTCTGAGTAACCTAAGCAACAATGCAAGCATGTTCGGGATGTGGTTTTCCCCCTCGAAATGCAAAATGTTGCTTCAAGATTAGGTTGCATCGGCACTTGAACTAGTGATACGGAGTGAAGTAATCAGGTGTGTAGACCGCTTCAATTATCTTGGGAGTCTCGTCAGTGCTGATTCCTTGTTGACTGACAAAATCTCAGCACGGACACAGAAAACTCGATTGGCTTTTGCCAACCTGCGTCACTCATAACGTAGGCGAGATATCGGTTTGTTGACTAAAGGACGGATGTGCTGCTCAGTAGTTCGTCCCGTCCTACTATACATATGCGAAACATGGCCAGTGAGAGTAGACGATATTCGTAGATTGCTTGTCTTCGATCATAGGTGTCTCCGAAGCATTGTTCGTATATCGTGGGACAACCGAGTAAGCAATGCTGTCGTTTGGAAACGAGTACTAGATAAGGATGGCAGATCAATAGATGAAGTGGTGAAACTCCACCAGTTGAGGTGGTTGGGACATGTGTTACAAATACGCTTACATATAGCCATTCGTGTATAGCTCCTCCTACTCACTTCCTTTTAGTGAGAAAGAGAGAGAAAAGCGAACATCCAACTTGGGCTTAAGCTTGGTTGCTGAATATGGAAGATCTACACATAAGCCAGACCATTAGAGCACATGGGCTCCAGTATCCGTACTGAACAAACAGTGTATGAACCTAACTTTGAACATCATCGGCTACTGTAAGACTGGGTTTCCTAATGTTGCTTCACTGCCTCGTATATAAAACTTTTAGGTCAAAGTCTCGGAGAACGTTCATCTAAAAAGTCACTTGTTTGGATTTGGGCAGCCAGTTCACACACAAATTCAATAATTTGTGTGTCATAAATTTCTAGGCACCTCTTCGTATCAGTAATTATTCAGTCAGTCAGTAACAACGTCGAACTTCGTACGTACGTACATCAGTTCAAGTTACCATAACATATTACCACAGACAGATGGAATTGTCAATTTAAATCCCATAGTAGTAGTAGTAGAGGTAGTAGAAGTATAAGCAATAACCGGCAAGATCAGGGTCCGAAGATATTATTATTCAAGGAATATAATTCAGTGACATAAATTTTAAGAGAAAAGAAATAAAAAAGCTGATGAGGAATTCAAAAGATTAGAACTTGATGTTTACTGCTTTCCAATCGATCGATGAGATGTTTGACAGCATAATTTGTAGTTTTGCACAACGGGATGGGATCGTTAACCTTCCATGCTCAACCCTCCCCCTTCTACCTGGGCTTATAGCTCCGGGCAGTAACCCTAGAGAGGGGCTCCAGTATCTATTTATTTACAAAAATTCTATCATTAAAAGTCATTGTCCATTATATGTATTTACTACTTTTGTAATGTGATTGGTTGTTTTTTTCTTTTAAATTACCCCCCCCCATTAAGATTCCGATTTAGACACAACGTCGAAATCATTAAAAACCACCAATAAAACCAAATCGAGTTCATCATCATCTATAAATCAAAAGAAACCGACCAACTTGAAAACAATTCGTCGTCGTTCCACTGCTACAATGAATCGTTCACGGACTAATCAATCAAAGTCGGCGACCAAATCAAAAATCAAACGAAAACTATCGATTATAAGTGGTGGTGGTGCTGGTGCTGGTGGTGGCGAGTCAGAAATCGATACGAATCGATTACCGAATGATGTGACATCATCATCATCGTCATTACAAGATGGTAGTAGTAGTGAATTTGAACGTATGCTAAGCTCCATTGATGGTACATTTGCTCCAGCTTCTTGTCGATATTGTCGTCTTGAAGTGGATAATTTGAAAGAATTACATCTTCATTTAGAATTGGTAAGTTATGATGAACTTGTCGCTGAAATTGATTACTCCGAATGGTTGTGTTGACAAGCTATGTTTTTTATTGTGGTGTAGTAGTAGGAGTAGGTTGAAAGAAAGCTAGGGGGCTAGCTAGTCAGGAAGCTAGTAGTGATGCTTCATCAGTTGAGGTGGTTGGGATATGTGTTACGTATACCCGACCACCGACTGCCTCGACGAGCTATGTTTTGTGGTGTAGGAGTAGGTTGAAAGAAAGCTAGGGGCTAGGGGACTAGCTAGCTAGGAAGCTAGTAGTGACGCTTCATCAGTTGAGGTGGTTGGGATATGTGTTACGTATACCCGACCACCGACTGCCTCGACGAGCTATGTTTTGTGGTGTAGGAGTAGGTTGAAAGAAAGCTAGGGGCAACTAAATCAACACATGGTAGAAATCCATGAAGTCATCGACAGGTGGACTGAGTCATGTTGGTAAATGTAGGCTATCTGGTTGGGGTCCGCGAGACGAAAGTCACCAATGGCTAGAAACCTTGAATGACATGACTGAAAATCGTTTGCAATGGTGCAGATGCATCCACTCTTTGTGTTCTTTTGAATTCTAACCTTCTGAATCGCTCATAATCTCTATCTTTCTCTTTCTAAATTTATCTCACTGAGCTATATTTCTTGAACCCTAATATTCTCAATTATCGCTAATACTTCTCTATCGTTACCACTATGCGATTCGAACTGACAGTTGCATCTCTGTGCTAAACTGTGGTATGACAACCTGAACTTATGTACTCATGTACGAAGTTGTACGTTGTAACTGACTGACTGATTAACAATCTGATGTATATTTATCAAAAGCTAGTTGAAATCATAAACATGAAACAACTTCATGTGAAACCTTTTATACCTATTCGCATCACGTTTTTGCATAAGAAACCAATCTCGTCTTTTGATCCTGTGCGCGGGGGGGGGATGGAGCGTGTATACTGTAAAACAATCCATTTTGTGACTGTCAAACATGCTCTATGCAATCAGAAGACATATGTAGATTGAATATTCTAGACCATAGGTATCTTTGAAATATTGTTCATGTTTTGTGAGATGACTTAAGTAAGTAGGGTAGATGGTAGTGTTTGATGTAAGGTACTGGGGTAAAAGTTGTGAATCCACTTCTAAAAATGTAGATCTTCACCAATTACGATGTACAATGTTAACTGGTGTACATTTAGTTTGAGAATAACCGAACGGTTACATGCGATCATTTTAGAGAAGTAAGTCCTAAACTCACTGCATATTCGTATTGAAAGGTATATTATTCACAAAATCAAGAAGCAAACGTTTGTCGCTTAAACTGGGTCAGTTAGCATGGAGATTCTACTTGGGGGAGTTGAAAAACCCTAGTTTCAAACCAATGTCGCATATGTGCCACCAAGGGACTGCTGCATCTCGCCTAACCTCCCTTCATTGTCTTTTAAAGTAGACTTGTAGGTCAACGGCTCGAGTATTAGTTGTTGTAAGGAAATCACCTGCTTTTCTAGTTGGGCAATTTGGATAGTGACTCCTTGTATCAATAATTATTTTTACACATTTGAAATCATTAATCAATCATCATTGTTAGACCACCGTTAGAAACCTGGAAGCACTGGACGGCCGTTTCGTCCTAGTATGGGACTCCTCAGCAGTGCGCATCCACGACTCCTGCTCCTCGCAGGATTCGAATCCGGGACCTTTGGCATTGTAGGCGAACGCCTTACCATCGGACCACTGGGCCGGCATTCAACGGTGTTAATGTCTAACTCTGATTGATCTAGGGTCTAACAATGATGCACATTTTTTTTTTGAAACCATGAATCGATCAATGTTAGACCAACACCATTAACAGAAACCTGGAACAAGCACTGAAAGACGGCCGTTTTGTCCTGGTATGGGACTCACCAGTGACAGTGCACATCCACGACTCCTGCACTTCGCAGGATTCGAACCCGGGACCTTCGGTATCGTGCGCGAACGCCAGACCATCGGACCACTGGGCCACTGGGTCCATTCAGTCAGTCAGTCAGATGCAACGTAGAACTTCGTACGTAAGTACATCAGTTCATGTTGCCATACCACATTAGCACAGAGATGTAATTGTCAATTCAAATCCAATAGTAGTAGAGGTAGTTAAGGTATTAGAAGTAATCGGAGAGGTGAGAACTAGAAGATAATATTCAAGAAGTATGATTCAGTGAGAAAAGTTTATAATGTCAAAACTAGAGTTGTTGAAGAACCCAGAAGATTAGGATTTGAGAGAACACAAGGTATAAGTGCACCTGCGCCATTGCAAACGATTTACAGCCATGTAGTTCAATGTCTCCAACCGTTGGTGACTTTCGTCTCGCGGACCTCAAGCTGGTAGCCTACATCTACCAACATGACTCAGTCCACTTGTCAATGACTTCATGAATTGCTGCCATGTTTTGATTTGGCCGCCCCTAACTTTCTTCCAACCTATTCCTACACTACATAACAAAGCTCTTCGAGGTAGTCAGTGTTTAGGCATACGCAGCACATGTCCCAACTACCTCAACTGATGAAGTTTCACTACTTCATCTATTGATCTGCCATTCTTACCTAGCACCCGATTCCTAATAACATCGTTGCTCACTCAGGTGTCCCAGGATATTATACGAGTACAGTGCTTCGCAGACACCTATGATCGAAAACCAGTAGTAGTAACCTACGAATATCTCCTGTACTCTCACTGGTCATGTTTCACAGCCATCAAGTAAAACGGACTGGGTCCAGTGCTTGTTCCAGGTTTCTTCTAATGGTGGCGGTCTAACATTGATCGATGCATGGGTTTCAAAAATGTATCAATATTTCTGTTGTCATTGTCAGTTTCGTTTCTTGATTATTATTATTATCAATGATCAATAGAAATTTTTGTTGTTTTTTCTACTCCAGGAACATTTAAATCCAGATAATGATATTGAACAGTTAGGTTGTCAAGCATGTGGTCGAGTATTCTTTGGTTCAGGTGGTCGAATTGATTTGATTGGACATTTACGTGCGCTGCATCAAGATGATTATTTACAAAATGTATTAAAATGTCCACGTGTTGAGAAGGCAGGACAAGATACTACTACAACTACACCCAATGATGTCAACGATACTACTACTACTAGTCATCATGAATCCACCAAGTCATCATGTAAAGCACATTTCTCTTCACCACGTCTACGTCAATTGCATATTTCTATGGCTAATAACAATATCAGCAACAACAACACTAGTAGTAGTGGTAGTACATTGTCCAACTCAACATTTACCTGTCCTATTGTATTTAATGAAAATACATTTTCATTAGATTCAATTAAAAATTTAATATTGAACACAGAAATTGCAGCTGATCAAAGTGGTATTATGATATTGGCATTTTGTTGTCCAAATTGTTCACGTCTATTTGTTGGAGATAATGTGCATACTAGGTAAGTAAGTGAATGAGTGAGTGAGTGAGCAGTTGTTGTTGACTCAATTTTTTAAAGCCATTGTCTAGTAGAAACAGAACTTAGCCATCGGCCTTACTGCGTTATGTCCCGTGAGATTAACATTCATCATCAGTGGTACATAACATAACTCGAAATTCTCTGTAACGGTCCGAAAATTCTCGATCGTAGCTGCCAGCTGAGCATGGTGGTCAAGATTAGACTGATTTCACTTTGATGGTCGCAAGAGGACTTTCGTCCTTTCTTATAAATTAGGACAATTAGTGATTGAGACTAGTCAGACTCGACCGTGGCTGTCGCCTTGACTTGGTGGCCGCGCTTGTCTATCGTGATGACCCCCAATCGAGCTATATTGGCTGGAACGGATGTTTCTGTAGGTTCTACCATGTGAGGCAGGTCAATCGTTAAACCGTATGATTGACAGCAGCAACTCAAGGTCTGAGGGCGAAGTCGTACTGCTGATTGTAGAGAAATGTGACGTCAATAAGGTTTTTGCCTCGGATAACCAGCATCTAAAGCGATGCTGCCTTCTCACAAGGAAGGGGAAGGGGTTAGAAAAGGTCGGCCCTAAAAATGTCACACTTCACCGTACCTCACGGATTTCCGTATCCGGCGATAAGATCTTTTAAACAAGAGCGGAGCGAACACTTTAAAAACTTCCCATAAAAAGGCCGTGCGTAACTGGTCACAAGCAGTTGTCCCTTGGACTTTGTGGTGACGCCCTTAGGTCTCTAAGATCAACACTAATCCGATTTCCTTTTCAGGTACATCGCTTATATCTATAAACTAGTAGAAAACAGATGTAACACCTTTTATCTATTGTCTACAACCATATAGTATTAAATAACATGCATCGCACTATTCAGCCATTTATGATGTCGGGGATGGAGACTCCATGGCGTTAGTCATTCTCAAACATCGTTCTTTATAATATTGGGAAGTTTCATTTTTGGTCGGAACGCATAAACTTAGATGACGTTTAGGATTCAAAGCATGTGAACGATTTAAAAATTCCATAATTCCACTCAACACTGAGATAGAAAGTTTTGTAGATAAAAAGATCGTTAGTAGAAAATGACACACCTTTTTTAAGAATAGCGACAACTATCGAGTTATTCTACGTTGTCGGAACACTGTCTAACTACCGAACAGTTGTAAACAACTCATTCAGTCTCATAGTAAGAAGGTCACCACTATCTTTAAAAAGTGCCGGAGGTAAGTCATTTGGGCCTGATGATTTGTAGCGCCCCAAGGGTTGGATTTCCTTACGGACTTCTGCGTCGTTAGATGTAACAGTCTTCACTGGCTATGGGGGACAGTACAATCTGATCGATATTGTTGGGACAGCAGACCAGCTAAAGTGTTCCTCGAAGAACTTGTCCAAGACATCGGTGGATTTTATGGACTAGTATTCTATCAGCTCCACAGATTGCTTCATCCACACCAGACTTCTTGGCGCCAATGGCTTGAATAAAATGAAAAAAATTACTAGACGCATCTGCTATTTCCAACTCGTTAGCACGCTCCGACCACCAGACTTTTCGGTCCTTAAGCAACTTTTTCACTTCCTGCTTACATAGCAGTCTTCTTTTGTCGTCAAACTCACTGTTACCCAGAGTACACCGACGTGCCGCAGCGAGTTGTAAGGAGCCTGTAGAAACTCATTGCTTATAAGCTGGACGTTTCTCAAAGCTGCAAGCGACTTTACTCGCCATTTTTATGGCATCGTGTAATTGCATTCAGTGCCCATATCTATAATTTTCAGTGGGTTAATAGCTAGCCTTGAACTTAGGTCGGTTTAATATTTAGTCGCTGCAGAAGCTACAACCAATTTACTGACATTAATCCTTTTAAGGCGATTAATTTGTTGGCCACTGAAACGTAAGATAAGCGTAGCTCAAACAAGGACGTGATCAGATTCCGGACAAGTACTCCAAAAAGAAGTAGGAGTCTTGTACATTACCATGTCAGTGATAGCTGATCGCGATATGATCAAACTGAGTCCAAGCTTGAGGTACAAAGAGAGGACACCAGGTATCAACATCGTTGATTATTGTTCAGCGAGTTAGTGCTGATTATGGTCCATGTAATGTTGTAATGTACGATTGTACTTATCTGACCTGCGACCGAAAAGTTCGTATTTATTGTTCACCCAAACGACTCTGTTATTTATCAGAAATAGACGGTTATTTGAGCACAACTGCAACAGACAGTCGCCATCATCTGTTCAATCAGCTACGACACCATAAGATCCACAAAAGTGTCTTTCAGTTTCACTTAGTTAACCTATTTGAGCATTAAAATCACCAGCCACTGAGCACCTAGATTTTTGAAGGTTTAAAAGCTCTCTCTATAGAATTATTGTTTTACCTCATTTGGGCTGCAATCAGTGGGACCGTACGCATTCACAACGAATAGGCAACGGTGAGTGTCCCTATCTTTCCGAGTTCGTATTGTCCTGTTTAGTAGGACAGTGGACAAGCGATTGTCTACTTAGATTCAGTTGGAGAGGGCCAGTTCTGCTTTAGAACTCAATTTTATACCTAGTCTTGCGTATGCCTAACCACCGACTGCTTCGATGAGCTTTGTTTTGTAGTGTAGTAGTAGGTTGGAAGAAAGTTAGGGGCGACCAGACCAAAACATGGCAGAAATCTATGAAGTCATTGACAGTCATGTCGGTAGTTGTCGACTACCTGGTTGGGTTCCGCGAGATGATAATAATCGATGGTTAGGGATCATGAACGACATGGCTCTAAATCGTTTGCTATGGCGCAAATGCATCTACTCTTTGTGTTTTCTGAATTCGTCATCTCTATCTTTCTCTTTCTAGACTTTTCTCACTGAATCATACTTCTTGAATAATATCTTCTAATCCTAACCTCTCCGATTATTTCTAATACCTTAACTACCTCTACTACTCTATTGGATTTGAATTGACAATTATATCTCTGTGCTGATGTGGTATGGCAACATGAACTGATGTACTTACGTGCGAAGTTCTATGTTCCAATTAGCTGACTGAATCACGCTTCAGAACTCTGTGCTGTATCTACGCCAGTGAGGCCACAGGAAGCAGAATTGGGACTTCCAGATTCACGGAGTGTAAACCCAGAAGTTTCTTTATCTTAACAAGGAGAAATCAGTTGTTTGATCCTGTTCGGGTCCTGTATGCTCGTTTCTTGGAGGCAGCATACATACATCGATGGTCTGACCACCACCACCAACCATATCAAGGTAGCAGCACCAGCTACGATCGGATATTAAACCAGACTGTATAACTAATTTTAAAAACAATTTCAACTATATTTTTATCTTTTCATTTTTCAGATTTGAATCACATCGTAGTACATGTGAAACGGCAGTCACAACTACCACCAGTGATAATGTGGAAGAAGAAGAAGAGTCAATACATCCTATGGAATCTGATCAAAGTGTTGCTTCTAGTCCTCCAGCAGATAATGCTGAAGTTTCTGAATCACTGCATTGTTCCACTGTCGATTTACCTTTAGAATCTCAGGAAATTTCTAAAACACCAAATAACAATGATGATAACGATGTATGCGTTGCCGAGAATCAAGCTACATGAATGAATTACTCTCAACATTGTCTTTGTGTGTGTGTCTGTGTGAGTGCGTGCGTGTGTGCGTCCGTTTACATTCTCTCCGCTCCTCCGCCGCCGCCGTCGTCGTCGTCGTCTCATATATTCCTTATTCACAAATGACATTGATGTATATTTTCTCATACCCTATATGAATTATTATTTTTTTCTAATTATTCTTATTAAATAATAAACATTGAATTCTGAATGCATATTTTTAAAACAAAATTATTAATTATGATTATTATTATTATTATTATTATTATTGGTATTATTATTATTGTATGTCTTTTTTTCTCTCTCTCTCTGTGTGTGTGTGTGTACTTTGTCATTTAAATTATCCTATCATCACATTCATGTTGAAATTAGGCGAATAGAGTTGACCATCTCCTCCTACTCCTATTTGTACAATTCTCTATTTCATTTTATCATATAATTAATTAATTGTGTATAATATTTTTGAAAAATAAGATTATTTATGTATATGTATACATACATACATAGTTTATATTTATGTCATTTGTGAGAGTAGAAGATATTCGTAGGTTATTACTGGTTTTCGATCATAGGTGTCTTCTCAGAAGCACTGTGCTCGTATAATATCCTGGGACGACCGAGTAAGCGATGCTGTTATTAGGAAACGGGTACTAGGTAAGGATGACATATCAATAGATGAAGTACTAGTGAAACTTCATCAGTTGAGGTGGTTGGGACATGTGTTGCGTATGCCTAACCACCGACTGTCTCGACGAGCTTTGTTTTGTAGTGTAGGAGTTGGTTGGAAGAAAGTTAGGGGCGGCCAAACCAAAACATGGCACAAATCCATCAAGTCATTGACAAGTGGACTGAGTCATGTCGGTAATTGTCGACTACCTGGTTGGGGTCCGCGAGATGATAATAATCGATGGTTAGAGACCTTGAATGACATGGCTCATTTATTCGTTGTGTTCTCTCAAATCCTAATCTTCTAGATTTTTCGACACCTCCAGTTTTGACTTTCTAAACTTTTCTCATTGAATCATACTTCTTGAATAATATGTTCTAATCCTAACCTCTTCGACTACTTCTAATACCTTTACTACCTCTTCTACTATTAGATTTGAAGTGACAATTGCATCTCTGTGCTAATGTGGTATAACAACTTGAACTGATGTACGTACGTACGTACGAAGTTCTACGTTGCATCTGACTGACTGACATTTGTGACTACAGAATTTGTTCCTCTACTCGTTCCGTCAACTTTGATTTGTATAGTTCGGTAGTTAAACTAACTTTTTCTAGATACCTAAAGTTTAGTCTGAAGTTGTGGACATGGGAAATACACTGGAAGGAAACCTCTCGGAGTTCTATTTAATGACAGACACTAAAGCTAAAAATATATTTCGGATCAACTAGACATATAGTTAGTTCGACAACTATGTAGTAGTAAGTGATGTCCACCGCAAGGTAGCTTGGAAAGATATTTTGGAAACAGCAGTGATATTTACCAGTAAGTTAAACCCCGAAATATTAGGAAGAAGCAGTGGATCTTAGTGGCATCCAATCTTGCTATAAATATGATGAGTGTCGGAGTCAGCTTAAACACAGGCCGGTAAAAAGCATACGCAACGATCGCGAACACTGGCGGGTAGTAAAGGCGAAAGAGGTGGAGGTGGCGGTAGGTAACCATCGACAACTGATTGGAATTACCAAGTAAACTGGTACTAGGAATCCGATTGTTAGTGAAACTATTTCCGAAAAAGATGGGATTATTATCCTTTCTAAATTTAGGAGAGTGAATCGATGGGCTGAACACTTTAGGGAGCAGTTCAACTTTTGTTACCTATGATCCTCAGTCAACCTTAATGAGGTTGAAAAGACTACAGGCAATCTAAGGCTAGGGAGAGCAGCGGGTAATGATAGATTGGTGCTTAAGATTTTTAAGGATGGTGGTCCAGCTTTAGCAGCTAGATTGACCGAGATCTTAGGCAGAATCTGGGAACTGGACATAATCCCATCCGACTGGTCTCAATCACTCATTGTCCCAATTTATAAGAAAGGACAAAAGTCTTCTTGTGTAAATCACAGGGGAATAAGTCTAACTAATATAGTATCTAAAATTTTGGCCTCAATAATACTTCGGCGCTTAACGAAAGCTCGTGAAGAGCAGACTCGAGAAAACCAGTCTGGTTTTCGACCTGGACGTGGTTGTATGGACCACATCTTCACACTAAGATGTGGTGTGGCAATCCCTGATTGTCCCAATTTATAAGAAAGGACAAAAGTCCTGTTGTGGCAATCACAGGGGAATCAGTCTAACTAATATAGTCTCTAAATTGTTAGCCTCGATTATACTTAGACGCTTAACTAAAGTTGTAAAAAGCCCAGTTTCAATCTTGTTTAATTTTGTCATAGACATGCTCCTAGATGTAACATTAACTTCGTCTGACTTTTCAAGAGTGGACCTTCTACCAGGAGTAACAAATAAGCTAGGGGTGACCAAACCAAAACATGGCACAAATCCATGAAGTCACTGATGCCTGGGCTGGGCCATGTTAGTAGGTGTAGACTAACTAACTATTCAGGGTCCGTGAGACGGTGGTTAGAGATTTCGAACGACATGGCTCGAAATCGTTTGCAATGACGCAGACGCGCCCATCCATTGTTTTTTCTCAAATTCTAACCTGATTTCTTCGCTTACTGGAATATACTTCTCAAATTCTATCTTCATACCCTAATTTTTTCCATAACTGCTAATACTCTAAATTGCTGTAATACTATGGAGTTTGAAATGACAATAGCATTTCTGTGCTAATGTGATATGGCAACTTGAACTGATGCAAGTACGTACAAAGTTCTACGTTGTAGCTGACTGACAAAAAGAATGTAAGCTCGAAAGTCTGCCCTACAGCAAAAGAGTTAGGCCTTAAAAAATCGGTGTCAAACAAATTTATTATTAAATAAATTCCCCTTCAATTGACAAGGTAAATTTTACATTGATTTGCAGGAGGACCGGCGCTGCCCATGTGTTAACACTATAATGTGAAAAGTACAGCTCCATCCCACAGTGCAACTACACAGGTACTTGACACCCTGGTAGTCAATTAAAGTGCTAGTGCCTACAAGTATGTCGTGACGTGCTCAAGCGAAAGCTTGAATACCAATGATGGTAGATACAGCGTCTGCCCTTTCAAGAGGCGGTCATACCTATCTGTATACCAAGGGATGCATGGGTAAACACTCGTGTTTCTAGTGTCGATGTAATGTAAACCTGACCTACGGAGTAAATGGGTTGACGTGTAAGTCTCGAGACATGAGGTGAAAACTCATGTGTTTCTGAAATGTATGCAACATACACACTTTCTCCTGGTGCGACACCTACGCGGGAAGATCCTCACAGTACCGATTCCTCACAAAAAACTTCCATGCAGTAAATTTGTGCGCTTCGAAGAACTACTTTTCCCAGGAATGCTACTTGGTATCTCAAAACAAGTCCTTACCAACTCCTATGGCTGGAATACCACCGCATCACAAATTCCGGCACAACGGTGTGCCACAAAAAACCCAATTAAATCAGAGCTAACATCTCCATCGTTTAGTATGGAAGGTCCACTAGGTAGTGTTCGACGTCTATAGTTCGGGATACTAGGCATACGAACCTATTTTAGTAATTATGGAACTGATTCTTGTGACATTACCTCATTGCAATGTGTATTGAGCCCACAAGTAGGTGGTTTGGCGACTGGTCTCTTAAGAAAACCACATACTTATGTTTGAACACATAAGGTGGTGTTATAGTTCCTAATGCTTTAGTATTCTCAGACAACAATTCACTTGAGACGTTCTCCCCAAATCAGAACACGGTTGAACAGGAAATAGAGATTATATTCCAATAACAAGTTTGGAAGGAAGACAGAAGGTTCAAAGGAAAAATAAGTTAGTATATTTATAGTTTTGCTTACATGAGGAGATTAAGGAATATTCCCTTAGTATCGGCTAGCGCTGATCGGATACGAAAGAGCCAATCAGCATGCAACAACAACGCAATCATGCTTTAATCCAATCTATGCTTCACTAATACCTCCGCTTTGAGCAGATTCGTAGGATCCGGTGCTAGGGTCCAATTGCTTCCTGTGTGCCTTGACACGAGCTGTCTGCTTTGTACGTGCCATATCTGCGAACAACCGTCTTTAAGCTTATGATGTCCATTGAGCTGTTTCTCCATCGATAGGTTTCGTTGAGGCTCAAGAACAGTATATGGTACAGGACATCTCAGATGAAAATTGGTTTGGCATCTGATTTCACTAATAAGTGAGCTTTCAACAACGTAAAATCCCATCTATGTCCCAATAACAGGTGGTATCTCAACCTCATGTTAAAAATATATCCCATGAAAAGTCACATTTCATTCACTCAACTTACCCATACGAGTGATACACTTGTGGTGGTGTTTCGTTCTCTGAGCTGGATGTTGTTTTGGTTGTGGAGCTTTCATTATTCTTCTACTGAACAACATCATCAGCGCAAACTTAAGATGATAGAAGTGAAGCATTCGAATTTCTCCACATGTTTGACCTGTATCTTGTTCTGCTAACCTCGATCTTGATTGGTTGCGCTGTTGACTTTAAGTCTGTCGTTGTTTGCACCATTGTTTTGATTGTATCCCCCTTTTGATATGTTTCTTGGTCTTATATCCCCAATGATTTTTCTGATTGGTTGATAAATTGGGTCAATGTCGATGTGTATGTTAATTGCTACAGGTCCACACGTGGAGAAATTCAAATGCTTCACTTCTTCTATCTGAAGTTTATGCTGATGATCATGTTGTTCAGAAGAAGAACCATGAAAGCTTCACAACCAAAACAACATCCAGCTCAGAGAACCAAACACCATCACCACCATCACAATCATCCACCTGAGCTACAAATCTTTTCCACTATCTCAGAATGATACAATCAGTCAGATGCAACGTAGAACTTCGTACGTAAGTACATCAGTTCATGTTGTCATACCACATCAGCACTGAGATGTAATTGTCAATTCAAATCCAATAGAGTAGTAGAGGTAGTAAGGGAATTAGAAGTAGTCGGAGAGGTGAGAACTAGAAGATAATATTCAAGAAGTATGATTCAGTGAGAAAAGTTTAGAAAGTCAAAACTAGAGGTGTTGAAGAACCCAGAAGATTAGGATTTGAGAGAATACAAAGCATAAATGAACCGGCGCCATTGCGAACGATTGTGATCCATGTCATTCAAGGTCTCTAACCATCAATTATTATCATCTCGCGGACCCCAACCAGGTAGTCGACAATTACCGACATGGCTAAGTCCACTTTGTCAGTGACTTCATGGATTCCTGCCATGTTTTGGTTCGGCCGCCCCCAGGCTTTCGTTCAACCTATTCCTACACTACAAAACAAAGCTGGACGAGGCAGTCGGTGGTTAGGCATATGCAACACATGTCCCAACCAGCTCAACTGATGAAGTTGATTTGCCATTCTTACCTAGCACCCGTTCCCTAATAACAGCGTTGCTCACTCAGGTGTTCCACGATATTATACGAGCACAGTGCTTCTGAGAAGACACCTATGATCGGAAACCAATAACCGATGATACAATAACGAAAAAACGGATTATTTAGAATGAGAATTTGGTTTTTACTTTGTACAAAATAGTAAGTATACACATAAGATACAAATAAGATACAAAAAAGAATAACATTCATATATATGCTGCCTTATATTATAGTTAAGATTGAAAACTTCGCTTTGATTGTATTTCATCTAATAGTTGTTGTAACTCTTCTTCAGTAAAACGTGGACTATCCAAACTTGGTATTAGAGCTTTACTTTCTTCTGCTGTATCCGGCAATAAATTAGCCAACGAGGCTAATTCAAAATTATGAAATCGTTTTTGTGTTAAAAGACTAGAAGAGAAAAAAATCAGTCAATAAATCGGTCGAGAAATATAACAAACTTACTTTCGTACACTTTCAATAGTTTCACGATTATTGAATTTTGAAAATTGTGTTACATAATTCAATGTTTTAGTGAATACTGGTGATAATTCCAGCTCATGAATTGTTGCATTTTCATTTTGTTCTTTTCTGTGTATAATTTTTTTTACAAAAAAAATCAATAAAAAATCTGTTTTTTTCAGTTAGATTTTTTTTTTAAAAAAATAGTCTATATTATTATTAATGACACGCATATTGTTTAATTAGTATGTCAGATTTAACATATTAATGATTCTCAATCATGGTGTCGCCATACAAATGGTCAATTCTTTAGTTTTGTATAAATCAACTATCGACTGTCTGTCTAGACGAACTATGTTTTGTGGTGTAAGAGTAGGTTGAAAGAAATCTAGGGACGACCAGACAAAAACATAGCATAAATCCATCAAGTCACTGACAAGTGGATTGGTAAGCGTAGACTACCACCTGGTTAGGGTACGCGAGATGATAGTAATCGACAATTAGAGACCTTGAATGACATGGATCAAAATTATTTGCAATGGCGTAGGCATATCCATTCTTTACCTTCTCTCTCTCTCTCAAATCCTAATCTTCTGAATTCCTCATAACCTTCACCTTTCTCTTTTCCAAATTTATTTCACTGAATTATACTTCTTGGATATTATCTTCGAACCCTTCGTCTTCTCCATTACCACTAATACTTCGATCGACTATCTTTACCACTATGTGGTTTGAATTAACAATTCGATCTCTGTGTGCTAATGTGTTATAGTAACTTGAACTGATGTATGGATGTACAAAGTCTTACGTTGTTGTTAACTGACTGACCGACTGACTGCAATCAAACCTACTCATATAGATTATAGCATTAACTGACTACGGAAAAGTGAAACAAGACACAAGTCAATTAGAATCTACAAGTGCGAATTGGTGAACTCCCGACCGTAGCTGCTGCATTGATGTGGCGGTCAGGCTTGCCTATCATGATGACTCGACTGAGCTATATTGGCTGGGACATGTTCCTTTAGGTTTTGCCATGCCAGGCACATCGATTGGAGAAACACCTCAACTGATGAAGTTTCAATACTTCATCTATTGATCTACCATCTCTACCTAGTACTCATTTCCTAACTAAGCATTGTTTACTCGGCTGTCCCAGGATATACGAGCAATGCTTGGAAGATATCTACTCAGCCACCTAAGCAAAACTGAACCAAGCTTATGGCTGATAATCACGTACTGAAACCAGCAAAACAACTCGTTGATTAGATACAGATGTAAGCAAATGGTTTAAACAATAAACCTTTTAATTGTTGGGACATAAGTAAGAGCCCAGCCGCCATAAAATGAATTACAGTTTCAGTTCAGTCACAATATAATATATACAACTAGTAAGGATTGGCCAATGGCTATCTGGGGTACAGTAGTCAACAAAGATCAGTCATGAAAAGAAGCACACCAGAATAACTCATTACGTAATGTGGAATGCAGAATATAGAACGTGTTTACATTGGTTTAAGTTGTCATAATTCATTGGAAAATCGAGATGAAATCATCAGGCCATAGTCTAAAGTAGATGTAGTTTGTCTTAGAGGTAATAGAAAATATTATGCATCGATGTTACGGTTCAAGAAAGCATAAGTCAAAAAAATCCCACCCGCAACTGCTATCTTACCTACTACAACTATCCGGTTGAACTACATTGTCTAGAACACTTGTTCCTTTAGGTCATATCATGCAAGGCAGATCATTTGATGAACAGCAAACCTAGAAGCATCAGACCTACGATCCGATGGCAAGGTCATACTGCCAAAGGTACTGAGGTATGATGATAGTAATTTATTTCCTCTAGGCTACCAGAATTTGTAATGATGTTGACTTTTCACAAAGTGTCAGGAAATGGCCTTATAAATGTCATGTCAACTTAGCCAATGGAATTCCGTCTACGGTGGTAAGGTCTTTTGAAGCGTAGATTTAACAGATTACTAACTTCTCACATAAATACTGTGGATGGTATCAAGCATATGTCCCATAAGGCGTGCAGTTAAGTTCTTAGGACTCTACAACCATTACTCACTTAGTTGCTGTTTCACAACACTTAGGAAGAAATAATGTAAGTGAAGAAAATCCTCATATTTCTTACAGCGTAAGAGATGCTTTAGTTCATGAACAAATAACTCATTCCATAAAATTAAAAAATTGGTTTTGGTGATAACTTTAGCTAAACGGTCACATGTAACAACAGGAAAGCATAAAGATTTATCGATTAGAAAATTTTAAGTGTATAAATTTGTAGAACACACTACATGAGCCGATAAAAGGACGATCGGTGATATGAGATACTAATCTTGTGGAGTCAAGAGAATTTCAGCATAAAGCTTTCCTATCGTTTAGGTGGTCAACCAAAACCAAAATCAGGATTTTCAATGCAAATGTCAAGACAGTTCTACTGTATGGAGCGGAAACTTGGAGAACTACGAAAGGCATCATCCAGAAGATACAAGTGTTTATTAACAGTTGTCTACGCAAAATACTTCGGATTCATTGGCCAGACACCATCAGCAACAACGTACTGTGGGAGAGAACAAACCAGATTCCAGTGGAGGAGGAAATCAGGAAGAAGCGGTGGAAGTGCATAGGACACACTACGAAAAGCACCGAACTGCGACACGAGACAAGCCCTCACATGGAAACCTCAACGTGAAAGGAAAAGAGGAAGGCCAAGGAACACATTACGCCGAGAAATACAGAAAGATATGAGAAGAATGAACAAACATTGGACAGAATTGGAGAGGGAAGCCCAGGACAGAGTTGGTTGGAGAAAACTGGTGGGCGGCCTATGTTCCATTGGGGGTAACAGGCGTAAGTAAGTAATCGTTTAGGTGGCTAATGATTAAAGGCCTAAAACTAATATTCCTCCAGTCATTTGAATATTGAGTGTCAATATCTTTGAGTTTAATATTAGACCCTAGAATAAACGTCATTTGATATGGAAGAGTTTCGTTTATGTATTTGAAATCATACTGTCATTATGAATTTCCTGGTTACAAATCTTTTGTATGAAACTGGTCTTTCAAAAATCAGTTAAAAACACTGACGATGTGTTACTAGGTCCTCTCCGTTTTCTAAGAGCCCGGAAATTTTAACATTTTGCCGATCTAAAAGAAACCAAAAGGTATGCATGCCTTGGTAAAATACCATAATATTTCATCAACAGAACGAATACATGAAATTCTATCAAACAAACGATATTATTTGACACTATCAGTGAGGAAAATATTGTTCTGAATCATTTTTAACAAGATTTCAAAATAAACATCAAAAAATTACAGTATCAAAAGCGTAAACGAAATCATAAGATAACTTGAAGGACTTATCATGGTGTTCTTGTAAAAGTCCCTAGCATATGTTGTCTATGAGAAGGCGAATTTGGTTATGTATTCCTAAACCTCAATTATTTATGTACCTGAATCTTTTTTGGCACTCCTGCCTTTGGTTTACAGCTTGCAACTTTTCGTTTTACAAAATGATTAATTTTCTAACAGTTTACTAAATATGCTCGTCAACATTTGTTTAACAAATTGGTTCATAGGTATCGACCAATAACACAAGTGAATTTATAGAACGGTCGGCAATGAAGAAAGGTTGAGGTCTGGACCAAAATGATTGTCATTGGATTTTGAAAGATAAGGTGTTCAAATACGCTCTTTTGATTATCAACATGAAATGTAGTGTTTCGAAAATAAGTACTAACAAAGGCGAAAAACATCAAGATTTTTGGGCGACAATATAAAAAAGTGCTCTGAAAAACGTAAATGATTATTAACCGAGCATATACTTAAGTTTAGCCCAGCAAATTAAATAAAAACAGTGACAAACCTATGTTCCAACAATATTTTAACTTCAGCAAGCATAAGTGTGTCAGCATTCTCAAAATCTAGAAGATGTTCATTTTAAACTAAAGGGTACCTTTAGAGAATTTTAATTCAGACGCATCAAAATCATCAGCAACTGCATGCATCTGAGACATCCTAACTAAAAGGTAACGCACTACTCTGAATTTGAAACGCCATGTCCAGTATACAATCTTCAAATTCTTGATTCCGATTTGTGTGTTCAGAACAGAAGACCTACATAACGAGTTAATTCTTTCTTGATGAGCTTCTGAAAGTATTTGATCATCTCTTGAACGAAATACTGGAAAGTGTGGACTTCACGTTCTCAGGAAATTTGAAAATATGTAGCCCACAGGTATTTTGTATATTCTTGGCTTTTATACTTGCTTGCTCGGTCCCCTAAATTGTCCTGCCATAGAGGGAAAAAAAGAAGAAGATATAACATATCGAAAATCACTTCTTAGTGTTCCATAACTTCTTCCAATTCGGCAACACAGATTAGGGAGTCCTAATTTTTTAAGCAATTATGTATATTGCAAATATTGGCGCTATAGATTATTTTTAGTAGTTTTTCTCCCGTTGAGAATGGTGACCTTTCTGTAGAGCCATTTTGTTCACTGCTTAGCATGTCACTTGTTTGCAAAATGATCATTATGACCTTTGTGATTACTATTTTCAGAATTTTTTTTTGAGACTGAAGTGGAAATTGCCTTGATCATGTATTACAAATTTAAGCAACAACTACACGCTTCCAGTTTGAAGGCGATTCGCTCTCATTAAGTGAAAAATAGTATAAGCGAAGCATCAATGTTTTGTGTGTTTTGTCTCAACATTTTAAGGTCTTGTTCATTTGAACCTGTTAATCTTTTCATTTTTCAAGGGACTAAATGGTGGCGATACGACAGCTTGGTCAAAGTCCACCATAAAAAGAAGATTTGTTGGTTTGCATTTATGTCGCTGTTCGTCTGGTGGAGGCGCTAGAATGAAAACTGTCCTGAAATAGTTCGCTATGGCTTTTGCTTTGTAATGATCCCTCACTACTTCCTTCCATAATTAGGCTATGAATTCAATGGTGCGTTTCTTCTCTAATTTTGAAGCATGAACTGTCGAATCTGGTGGAATCTTTAATAAGCTAGGCAGATGCTAATGAAAACGTGTGACACTGCTCGATAGGTGATTAAATGCAATCTAAGAAACTCTCAGTTACGCATTATTTCAGATAAAAATTCTTTTATTTTAGTGTTACGGAGTACTTGGTTTTTAGTATATCTTGACACGATGGACTTTCTACTACCTTAACTTTGACAAATGCAGACCCTGGTAGTGAAATCGATCTTATCGAGTTTGTATTTGACAACAAATATCACATAGTTGAACGTCCTTTTGCGTAATTTACAAGATATGATCTCATTTATTGAGACGGTTCAGTAGTGTTACATGCTTGAAGGTGTAGGCAAACTAGGATTTAAATTAGTATAAAGTCTCCAAGAACCAAAATTACTATGTTTTTAATGAGAAGGAAAAATGCCCTGGCTGCACCTTACTTTCTGGTGATTGCCCTTCGGTTTTCTCAATTTTCTACAACAGAATTCTTAGAGCGCAAGCTTACGAGCCTCCAGTAATGAGACTTCGAGCAGAAAGATGATATGTTATCTGATATTCCAGCATTCTTATTGTCATATAGCAACCTGTTTCGAAGTAGTTTATCTGTCTGAGCCCATTTTCATCGTTTCCTATTCTGACAGTTATCCACAATTTTGTGTTGCCCAAACAGATGAAAAAGGAAAGATAGAACTTTAATTAATTCCCGTTAGTAAATATCAGGAAAAGATTGAAATTTTAAATGTTATCTTGTGATGCCAAACACACTTATATCATGAGGGTGATAATTCTCTATAAAACATTTATTCGCTTATCAGGCTTGCGGTAATTATGAGAATGTACAATAACTTCATACACCGTCCTCGGTGAACACTGCTTCACATCTAAACAGGATTAAACTCCACTAGTAACGACTTCTTACCAGAAATATATTACACACGAAGCTAGTCACTAGTGAGCCGGGTAATTTGCATTGTGCCGTTGTGGAGATCGTTGAATCACTTACTGAAATCATGAATCGATCAGTTTTAGACTACCACTAGAAACCTGGAAGCACTCGACAAGTGGTTCAGTGGTTAAACGTCGCACGCAAGACCGAAGGTCCCGATTTCGAATCCTGAGACGTGCAGGAGTCGTAGATGTGCACTGCTGACTGTAGAATCCTTTTTGAATGTTTTGTTTTTTGGAAAATCCCTCCATGTTTACATATTTTTGCTATGACATGACGGACTTTTTCTGTTGACATTTTTGGTATTTTATTTGATTCCAATTTGAGATTTTATCATTGTATATTGTTATTCTTTCTATATTTTGTACTTATATTGAAGTTTTTGTGTTTGCTTCTGAACTGTACATATGTTGTTTAAATTTGATCTTTAATATGGCTACTGCCATATTTGGATTGATGCAGTGGCCGCTGGACTTAGCGTCACTTATCTGTCACTGTGTCTGATACTCTTCGGAGTAATTGTACCCTGGAAGAGGCACTATTTCCAGGTAATGCTTTGTATTTCCATTTTTTAATTAATAAAGACGCTTTCTCCTAGAATTTTTGTCCTTTTTGAATTGGTTGGGACCCGGAACTGGGAAAATCGTACAGGAGTGCCCCTATTGGAACCCATTGGAACGGCCACTGTAGAAATTCATTTACAGTCTGGAAATATCTCTATGAACGATTATATTCTGGAAATATTCCTATGAACGTGTATATTCTGGAATTATTCCTATGAACGATTATATTCTGGAAATATTCCCATGAACGTGTATATTCTGGAATTATCTATTACCTTTTGATAAGAAGAACAATTACAGTTGGATTATTAAGAATTATAAAGAAACATTTGGAATCTTAATCGTTTATCACACTAGACTTTCTTGAAAGAAGAAATTTGGATTATTTATCATATTCTTGAACTGAACTGTGGAATTACTATATTTTGTATTTGTTACCTTCCTTATATTGAACTTCATTTATGATGTCAAGCCGAAAGAAATCAAACATGAGGAGGGTGGAAGAGCTCGACGGATCACAGAACTCTAAGCAAGTCGTTAATGATGAATTTTTTATGGGTAACCCACATGTTATGTCTGATACTTATTATTGTAAGTCACCTTTGGCAGGCATTAAGGAACCAGGATTAAGTGAGAGTTCTAAGGTACCAGAGACGCATCAGATACTTAAGACATCGATAGTAGGCTTAGAACTACCTTAGGTCGAACTTTCATATTTTGATGGAAAGTCTCGCGACTATTTTAGGTTCATGCGTCAAATCGAAACGTTTATAGAACCCAGAATAAAAGATGACCAAGTTCGTTTATTGTATTTAATTCATTATTGTAAGGGAAAAGCAAAAAATGCGATTGAAGGCTGTATTATTATGGATCCACAAGCAGGATATAAGAGAGCTAAGGCCATTCTAAAACAGCTCTTTGGACAGTCGCATGTAATAGCCCGGGAAACCTTAGAGGATTTATTTAGAACTGGGAACGCAGATTTTAATGATCCTGAATTATTGACGAATTTGGCTATTAAAATGCAGAACGCTGCTTTAACCTTAGAACAGCTAAATTGCACAACAGAACTTAATTCCTTGGTTACTTTAGAACGAATAGTCAGGCTCTTACCTCGTCGAATGCAAGCCCAGTGGGCAGAGCTAGGAATCAAGTGGGACGAAGAGGAGAGAGAGCCTAATTTCAATGAATTGACGGAATTTATTATGTCTCGCGCTAAGATAGCTAGTAGTAGGTTCGGAAGATTAGCTTATCGGCCTAAAACAGGAAATAATACGGAAGCTACTAGTGGTCTGCGTGCGAGACATGAGGATTTTTCGTTTCTACCTAACGCACGCTCGGAAGATAAGAGAGTTGTCAATTATATCACGAAAGCATACGCTGATGAAGGACGAGTATGTGACCGTAACGATGTAAAACCTCTTGATGTGTATCCTAGTAAGAAGCCGGTTGGTGTAACAGATAAGATGGCTTTTCTAAGTATAGAAAAGAAAGAAAAAGGTGAAAAGTGTAGGAGTCAAGATGGATCCGAAGTGTGTGATGATAAAAGCCTCTCAGCTGCTCGAAAAGCCTGGAACGGTTATTTGGATTCGAGTAATCAGAGGTTAATGAGTTCAGTAAATATGAAGAAGGCCCAGGCAGGATTGTCTGAACGGAATAAAGCCTATTTTCGGAACCCTTCATTTAGGGTAAATTATATAACTGGACCTAGAGTAGATTCTAGGATAAGTGATGGTGGTACTGTAAAGGCTAAGAAGCCTAGGAGACAACATGATGCTACTATTATTAAGAAGCCTAAACCTCATGCTCTTTCGGATGCTATGACTAGCAATGGAAATAGTAGCCATCAGAATCCTAGTAGTGGCAGCGATAATAAGGAGACAGAAAGTGTGAGCAGTCCACTTATAGTGACTAGTCTATCAACTTCATCGAATGAGCCTCCTAGTGTTTCGACGTCATTGGACCTCGTCACGAATGTTAAGTTGATTGAAGATGCACAAGGTTGTGCAACTGTAACTGTTCCTATTCCGGTTGACTGTCAGTCGAGTGATGATGAGAAGAAAGTGTTTGATGGTAACAGCCAGTCTACAGTGTTGTGTGATGACGATGCTATTGATGAGCATATGTCTTGTGTCTCTGAAACGGATGCTAATGCAGACCGAATCGACGCGACTTGTCTGACAGAACGGAATCATGATGACGTTGATAATAATCTGGATGTCACTGATGTGACAAATGAGTTACCGACGATGACGAATACTGATCAAACCTCCTCTGTATCAGGAGATGGAAAGATAAATATTGATCCCACGTTATGCTACTTAAAGTCTTCTGGAGACGATGAAATGTCAAAATTGGAGATCCCACCCTTGCATATTATCTATGGGTCAAGAATTTCTGTTGATAAGTTAGCATCACGGACTTCATTGTATCTGCTGATCGGAGCAAGTGGTGGTGGATTGGCGACTCGTCCCCATGATAGAGAATGTAGTTCTCGGATAGGATATGACCAGTTTTACGACGTGTTGTACATGTTCGTGTGGGTTAATTGGGTAAGGTTTATACTACCGTTAGGTCATGCCACGATAGATAGGGGAATCAAGGGCCTGATGGGAAAGTATAGGTACCTAGTTAGCATGATAGGTCATATCCATGTTGGATGGCGGGTAGGCGTACTGCTGTAAGTCCTACACGTTATTCCGGTGTGGATTAGGGGATAATTGGGAACCCTAAATAAAGTGTCATTAACGCTTGCTCTTTTTGCATGGAGGGATTTTGCGGGCCGGTGTAGAATCCTTTTTGAATGTTTTGTTTTTTGGAAAATCCCTCCATGTTTACATATTTTTGCTATGACATGACGGACTTTTTCTGTTGACATTTTTGGTATTTTATTTGATTCCAATTTGAGATTTTATCATTGTATATTGTTATTCTTTCTATATTTTGTACTTATATTGAAGTTTTTGTGTTTGCTTCTGAACTGTACATATGTTGTTTAAATTTGATCTTTAATATGGCTACTGCCATATTTGGATTGATGCAGTGGCCGCTGGACTTAGCGTCACTTATCTGTCACTGTGTCTGATACTCTTCGGAGTAATTGTACCCTGGAAGAGGCACTATTTCCAGGTAATGCTTTGTATTTCCATTTTTTAATTAATAAAGACGCTTTCTCCTAGAATTTTCGTCCTGTTTGAATTGGTTGGGACCCGGAACTGGGAAAATCGTACAGGAGTGCCCCTATTGGAACCCATTGGAACGGCCACTGTAGAAATTCATTTACACTGACAAGTCCCACATCAAAACGAAATGGCCCCACAGTGCTTATGTGTTTATAATGGTGATCTAACATTGGTCAATTAATGGTTTCAATTTTGTTATTGTGATCTAACCAACCGGTCTGTAACACTTTTGATATCTGCATTCTTTTTTAGAAATCAGAGTGCGGATCATACTTTCCCGCTACATCAGCGATTTTTCAAGACCTCTTGAAGATTGACGTGGATTCCTTACTGGGTAACAGAAGACATCCATATATGTTTCCATTATATTTAGGAACAAAACACTTTTTTTGACAAGTGCTCGTTAAAATAACGAGCATTCTCCGCTGAAAGTGAAGATTTGAAAATACGAGGCTGCAGAAGCTATTACCCTAAAGATACATGCATTTATCAACAGTAGTCTCGAAAAGATAAAGAGGGTCAGTTGGCCAAACACCATCAGCTGAAATATTCTTGTGGACAAAAATGAAGAAGTAGACGAGAAAGCACATTGCACAGAGTCAGAAAAAGACATTAGAAGAATGATTAATAACTGGATACCTTTCAGGTGGAGAGCTTGGGGCACTGTTGGATAGAGAATGCTGGTCGGCGAACTACGCTACTTTAGGTAGTAACCGTCGTAAGTATGTAGCTCCAAACGTTTCGCATCCGCATTATTGTTCCTACCCTTTTCCATTGCTTTTGGTTTTGAAATTCAACCTGAACAGTAATTAAGTTATTGCTTCATATTGTATTCGGAAATTCTAATTTGACTGTTCATAATAATTTGCTGCGTATTTAAACACTAGAAGTATACAATAACCAATAATTATTTACAAGGCGACTTTATTAAATGGAGTTATCAGGAGCGGATTCGAGAATAGACGTCTCTCAAGATAAATTTGACTGCTTACTATAAAAAATTATTTGAACCCTTCCTTAAGGATTTCAGGTTTGAACTGTCAGTTGATGACTCCGAAACTACGTCTACTGCATATATTAATCGCCACAACGACGCAGATACATTTTACTGGAAAACTAAGAAGTGAGGTAACCAAGTAACAGCATTAAACTAGTTTCCCAAAGGCGAAATATCATGAACGAAATTCATAAGGGATTTCTGTAGAACAGTGATTAAATATGTTATAATTTTTTTTTGTCAGTTAGTTATTTAAATCTCTGACGTTCACTGTTTGTTACTGGAAACAATCACAGTTAATGAACAAAAACACAGCCGTTGTTGTTATTACATGTAAGACTCGTTTTTGTCCGGACCAATTGAATGTTTTTATCTGTAGTAGTATATAGAGAAGATTAAGACGAAAACATCAAGCTGACTTGCCAGTAAGCCGCTAATAAGCACAAAGCCAGTCCCTAAAGTAGTAATGAGATTCATTTAATTGTATGTAAGAAGAAATTTTACGACATTGCAGAACACGTGGAACACTCCTGGATGAAAACCAATAGATCACGAAGACATTAACTGGTTTATACGAACATGTGAAAAAGATATTGGATATTGGACTGCTATCTGTTTCAGGTCAGCGACATATAATTCTCAAGGTCTTCTGTTGGCGTTGGATTATTTTGGAACCCCGAGTTTTCGAAACTTTATTTTATGACCTTGTTAATATTGGTAGACTTTAATTTCAAGACATTCATCACACGGAAATAGATCCATCTTTTTCATTCACCTAAGATTACTTGGAAACTTTTGACTATATCATGTGCATCCTATCCTTAAATTAATATGAATAACAAGTATTCAAAAGCTTTAATTGCAGATTTATCATATAATCAAACCATTAATTAGCCAGAGAGTAGCCAATAATTTCTCAGGATTTTTTAGAATTATTCTTCGATATCAACGTTACGGTTCCAAGCGTGCTTCATGCTAGAATATATACAATCTGATGTTTTGATATTGTAAATGTATGTTTCATGTTAGTATTATTAGTTGATTCTTGTGGTTCTCTCTCAAAGTTATTGTAGTCAGATAAAGTCTCATCGTTTAAATATTTTTTTAAAGGCTTCAGTGTGATATATTACTCCTACTAAAAAAGCCAAATTTTAATTCAAACTTTTTCATTATTAATGGTTAGTCAATAAGTCAGATACAGTGTAGAACTTAGTACTTAAGTACATTAGTTCAGGTTGCCATACCACGTTAGCACAGAGACGCAATTGTCAATTTAAATCCCATAGTTGTTGAGATAGTAGGAGTATTACTTGTAATGGAGAAGTTTAGGATTTTAAGATAGTATTCAAGAAGTATAATTCAGTCAGATAAGTCTTGAAAGACAAAGGTAGAGGTGTTGACGAATCCAGAAGATTAGGATTTGAGAGAGCATAACAAATGGATGCACTTGCGGCATTGCAAACGATTTTGAGCCTTGTCATTCAAGGTATTTACCGTCGGTTACTTTCATCTCGCGGACTCCAATCAGGTAGCCTACATCTACCAACATCATTTCCATAACGTACTAAAAATAATTTTTAAAATTAATAAGGAAATAAAATTCACGAAAAAAACAACAGTTAGTTATTTCGGTTTAATGCAGAATAACCAACCCATATGAACTAGTAACTTATTCAGAGATTAAAAATAAGGACATTTAAGCTTCCTAAACAGAAATATCATAACTCACTATTAAATTGATATCTAATAGGCAATCATTTTTTTCAGTTATTCTAATTAATGAAGTTTCTATGAAACTTATCAGCAATTTATGTTGTTACTGACCATTGGACTGGCAATTTTCGAATCAATTAGTCATAACACAGAACAATGATTATCTTATATTACTAGATCTTATCAATGTTGTTCAATTAAAACTAATTTGTGTTGATTATTATTATTATTATTTTTCACCCGGTTTTCTTGTAGATAATGACACACTGTATCGGTGATATACGCTTGTTCATCATCATGTTATTTCTCACTTCTTTCACTTATTCATTTATCTTTCAACTTTGACAATAACACAAAAAAAAACATTCCTTAGTTCATTTGTCTATTATTTCTTTGTCTTTGTTGATCTCTAATAAAAACAAACAAATGAATTTGTATCTTTTCATCTGTTTCTCCTTTTGGTTACATTCCATTTGTTGTTTAGCTCAAAATGAACAACAATCTATATTCAATCAATTATACACTTTACTAACTGGTGATAATCAAACATTCAGCAATATTATTATCTCATCCAAATGGTTAGATTATCTTATTAATTTGCCTGGATCTGGTTATTTAATTGCATTTATTTATTGGTTACGTCATCCAGTCCTGTTGTGTTTGTTACTGCCATTTTTATTGATTTTTTTCATATATTTCACTGTCATTCTGCTACATTTATATCATTTACGTTTTTGGTTACGTCGTCATTTGAATCGTTTATTGGCTAAATTTAGACAGTCTGCATCAGTATCATCAACATCATCGACTAGTCATTTATATTTAGATTCATTAGCGGAATTATTACGTCGTATTGTTGCTGCTGTATGGGATTCACATGGACGTATATTTCATGGTTATGAAATTATTGGTATGGAGAAATTACCGCTCACTGGACCAGCTTATTTAGTTTATTATCATGGAACATGTCCATTTGATGCATATTATTTTACATCAAGATATTGTATTGAAAGAGATAGGTAAAAAGAAATTGCTTTTTTCTCAAATGTACATTTTTACACGTTGAAATCACTGTCAGAAACCTGGATGGCTGTTTCGTCCTGGTGTGGGACTTATCATCAGAGTTAGACATTTAAACTGTCGGATGCTAGCCTAGTGGTCCAGAGATTTGGCGTCCGCGCGCAACACTGAAGATCCTGGGTTCCAGTTCTGCGAGGTGCAGGTGTCGTGCATGCGCACTGCTGACAAGTCCCATACCAGGACGAAACGGCCGTCTTTCAGTGCTTCCAGGTTTCTAGTAGTGGTCTAATAACAACGATTGGTTGATAATATTCACGTGTAAAATTTTTGGTGTTTTTCCTCTGTTAAGGATTCAGATCAGTTTAGCTAGTTAAAAGTACCGTAGATTCTGTCACAAATAAGCACTGGATCATGTTGCTACACCATATCAGTATATTAGGATGAAGATTTAGGCAGTTAAAGTACCATTGAAAACTATATGGGGACAGTCAGTCAGTCAGTTGCAACGTAGAGCAGTCACTCATGAATTATTGCAAATTCACTGGTGATTAATTTCGACATCAGTTTAAAAAGCGTTTGGTTAACTGAAGCTACAACATTTCTGATGTGACACAATAATCATAAACGTCACTAAGACCATTAACACAGTTTTCCTTTCCAATTCCTCAAGATAAAAATATCCTCCTATACTGTAGGCGACCATATAGTGATAACTACCCTTATACGACCTTGTTTACTCTTGTCCTTATACGTGTTCAACACTAACAAAACATTTCGAACTACTAGGTCTGTATTTGATAGTACACACTTTTCTCTCCTGTCCGTTTCTAACATTGAATGGTCTCTATTCAGTGTCACTAGTTAATTACTGTGTTAATATTTTCTCCAACACTCTACTAGATTATACATTTCATCGATAATTTAATGTAATTCATTTTCAAAGTACAAAATAATATATTTGCTACTACTTGCATAGTACAATTTAATTGTGTGACGCCTGGTGATACTTATATCCAGTTATTCAAACTGAAGTCAAACAACAGGGTTCGAACTTATGACATATAGGTTGAAAACCAAATGCTTTCATCATAAAACTAACATTCCAACTTATTCATAGGTTTAGTTTACTAAATGATATTTAATTTAATTAAAAATTAATGCATTAAACCGAATACTTGAAAATGAGCAAGATTCTACATGCGAGAACTAATAATTCTACCTAGTAGTGTTGACAGATACAACGCAGAACTTCGTACGTAAGTACATTAGTTCAGGTTGCCATACCACACATTAGCACAGAGACGCAACTGTCAGTTCAAATCCGATCGAAGCTACTGCCTTGATGTGGTGGTCGGCCTTGCCTATCGTGATGATCCAACCGAGCTATATTGGTTGGAACATATGTTCCTGAAGGTTCTACCATGCCGGGCAGGTCTATTGGAGAACGATGAGACTAAAAGAAGCTATTCAAGGTCTGAGGGCGAAGTCGTACTGCTGACTGTGATGGATGGGTGTGATAGTAGTAATGTGTTTCCCTCGGACAACCAGCATCTGCAGCAATGCTGCCTTCTCACAAGGAAGGAAGGAAGGGTTAGAAAAGGTCGACCCTTAAAATGTCGCACCCCACCCTACCTCACGGATTTCCGTCTCCGTCGGTAAGGGTGCCTACTAAGGGCTTTTAAAAAGAGCGGAGCTAATACTCAAAAAACCTTTCATCGAAAGGCCTTGCTTGACCGGCCTGAAGCAGTTTTCCCTTGGGCTCCGCGGTCACGTTCCCAGGTCGTTAAGATCAACACTAATCTATCTTCTTTTTCAGGTTCCTCAAGAAACAGCCTTCCGTTGTGTGGGCAGCCTGGAAGTGATAACCGTCCTCATACGCGTAAGAGTACGCGAGACCAAATCGGTCATAATCAAACTTAGTTGTTCAGAACAAAGTAGGTGGGATGAGGTTCGGACCTTGGATTTAATAGCTCAAAGCTGAATACCTTTATCAGCATTCCACCACTTCGGAGTAATACCTACCTCTATAAATTCCTGCCAATCCCATCTCATTATGTCGTACCCATATAATTCATTTGCCAAGTTTACAAATTTATCTGACTTGTTTAATTGTTTGTCATTTGGTTGTTTTTTTATCCCTAAAACCCAAAAATCAATTTCAAAATGAAACAAACTTATTCTATATGGATTTTTCGAATTTTTTTTCCAGATTTCCTGTTCCTGTTGTAGACAGATTTGTATTTCGTGTACCTGGACTTGGACGTCTATTGGAAACAGTCGGTGCAATCAAAGGTTCTGTTGATGAATGTGTTGCTCATTTGAAACCAGGTCATATTCTTAAAAGTAAGTTGGACTTAACTTATTTATCATATGATACTTGCGCATATAGAGTAGTAGTTCAACCGTTTGATAGAAAACCCGATATTCACTAAAATAGAGTTTGTTAACAAATGTTAGATAGGCCGGAAATAGCTGTAGCACAATCTTTTCGGCAGAGACTTTTGTTGACCATTATATAGATATGAAGATTTTTGTTATTCATCCAAAATGGTGAATCGATCATTATTAAATCCATTTTATAAACCTGAAAGCACTGGACAACCGTTTCGTCCTAGTAGTGGGCTCATCAGCAGTGCGCGTCTACAACACTGCTCGTGGGAGTCGGTCTCGGGCGCGAACACTTGACCTCTAGACTACTGAGTCGTTATCCAACGGTGTTAATCAATCTAAAGTATTGCTCAACCGAATCCATTGTCTTCGGTTCTTGTTTAGTTTTGTCATCAGTCAGTCAGTTGCAACATAGAACTTCGTACGTATGTACATAAGTTCATGTTGCAATACCACAGCACAGAGACGCATATGTCAAATCAAATCCCATAGTGACAAAGATAGTAGAGGTATTAATGTTAATAAAGAAGACTAGGGTTCGAAGATATTATTCAAGAATAACAATTCAGTGAGATAAGGTTAGAAAGACAAAGGTAGAGGAGGTGCTGAAGAATCTCGAAGATTAGGATTTGAGAGAGCTCAATGAGTGGATGCACCTGCGCCATTGCAAACGATTTTGAGCCATAACGTTCAAGGTCTCTAACCATTGATGACTTTCGTCTCGAGGACCCCAACCAGGTAGTCTACATCTACCAACATGACTCAGTCCACTTGTCAGTGACTTCATGGATTTCTGCCATGTTTTGGTCTGGCCGCCCCTAGCTTTCTTCCAATCTACTCCTATACCACAAAACATAGCTCGCCGCGGCAGTCGGTGGTTAGCCATACGTAGTACATGTTTCAACCACCTCAACTGATGAAGTTTCACTATTTCATCTATTGATCTGCCATCCTTACCTAGTACTCGTTTCCTAACGACAGCATTGCTTACTCGGCTGTCCCACGATATACGAGCAATGCTTCTTAAACATCTATGATCGTATACTAGTAACCCACGAACATCTACTCTTAACGGCCATGCTTCACAGCCATATAAGAGAGCGGAACGAACTGCTGCGCAGTACACCCGCCCTTTGGTTAGCGAACGGATATCACGCCTACGCCATAAGTGACGCAGGTTGGCAGAAGCCAATCGAGCCTTCTGTATCCGAGCTGAGATTTCGTCAGTCACCAGACCGTCAGCACTGATGAGACTCCCCAGATAAGTGAAGTGATCAACACGCTTGACTACTTCACTCCCTGTCACTAGTTCAGGTGCCAATGCAACCCAATCTTGAAGTAACATTTTGCATTTCGAGGGGAAAACCGCATCCCGAACATGCTTGCATTGTTGCTTAGGGTAGTCAGAAGACTCTGCATTTTGTCAGCGTCTTCACCGAATAGAATTATGTCATTGGCATATTCTAGATCAGTAAGCGACTTACCTGGTAGAAGGTCTACCCCTGAAAAATCTGACGAGCTTAATGTTAACTCTAAGAGGATGTCTACGACAAAGTTAAACAATAATGGAGAGAGTGGACAGTCCTGACGGACACCACTTGATGTAGGGAATTCAGATGACAGTTCGCCATATGCTCTCACCCGACCAGTGGTGTTCGAGTAGAGTGCTTGTATAAGGTTAATGTACTTCTGCGGTACACCTTTCAATGACAGACACTGCCACAGAACCTCACGATCCACCGAGTCCAATGCCGCTTTTAGGTCCAGGAAGACAACTATTGTAGGACGCCTAAATGTGTGTCTGTGTTCCAGGACCTGTCGTAGTGTGAAGATGTGGTCTATACAACCACGTCCAGGTCGAAAACCAGACTGGTTTTCTCTAGTCTGCTCTTCACGAGCTCTAGTTAGACGTCTAAGTATAATCGAGGCTAACAATTTAGAAACTATATTAGTTAAACTTATTCCACTGTGATTGTCACAAGAGGACTTCTGTCCTTTCTTGTAGATTGGGACAATTAGCGACTGAGACCAGTCAGATGGGATTACGTCCATTTCCCAGATTCTACCTAAGATCTGTTAAAACTGGACCACCCTCCTTAAACATATCAGGGGTAAGCCCATCGGGACCTGCTGCTCTACCTCCCCTTAGATTTACTATAGCTTTCTCAACTTCATGTAAACTGGGAGGACTTAAATCTATTTGCCATTCAGGATGACTGGAGATCGTGGGCAACCGAAGTGTGGCTCGAGGCCAGTTAAACTGATCCCTAAAGTGTTCTTCCCATCGGTCCAGCCTCCTAGATTGAGAATGGATAATGAGACCATCATTTTCCGAGATAGTCTCATTCACATTCGGGTTCCTAATACCGGTTTCTTTAATAAGGCGGAAAAGTTGTCTAGTGTTGCCTATCGCCGCTGCCTTTTCCATCGCTTTTGCTTTCGCCACCCACCACTGTTCACGGTCGTTACGTAGGCTTTTTATAAGTCTGCGCCTAAGCTGACTACGCCCTTCATCATGTTCAGAGTCAGGTGGGATGCGTTTTCGAGCATCCATCAGTTCGGTGGATGCGACTGAAATCCACTGCTTCATCCTAGCATTGTGGTTTACCTTGCTAGCAGATACCATTGCTGTTTCCACAGCCTTCTTGATATGATTCCAACCTGTTTCAGGATGAGAATCACTTGCATGGCCGCCTAACTGTTTTTCTAGTTCCTCCTGAAATATTTTCTTAGCTTGATTATCATCAAGTAAAGCCCTAAGAGGCTTCCTTACGGTGTCTTTCCTACGTCCAGCAAGCCTCAAACAAATACGTGCTCGCACTAGGGCATGATCTGAATCTAAACATGTGCCCCAGAACGAGCGACAGTCCTCTATCGAACCCCTCCATCGATGGCTGATGGCGATATGATCTAGTTGTGTCCAACGTTGAGACGACTTCGGGGGTCGCCAGGTCAAAAGATGTTTTTCCTTATGCTTGAAATTAGTGTTTGCTAGAAATAGTTGGTTATCTAAGCACAGTTGCAACAGACGGTCGCCATTGTCTGTTCTTTGAGCCGCGAGACCGTAACATCCACCTAGGTGTCTTTCATTTTCACTTAGTCTACCTACTTGTGCATTGAAGTCACCAGCCATTATAACTATATCAGAGCGCTTAACTTTTTGGAGAAGGTCCGAAAGCTTTCTGTAAGACTTATCTTTTACATCATCTGGGCTGCAGTCAGTGGGGGCGTAGGCTGATATGATGAAGCGGCAACGACGAGTGTCCCTATCCTTTCGAATCTTTACTGTCCCGTTTAGTCGGACGGCGCACAAACGACTATCTACAGGGATCCACTCAAGGAGAGATTGTTCAAGACTCAATACTATACCTACACAAGCGAGACCCCAGGAAGCAGCATCAGAGCTACCGGATACACGAAGAGTGAATCGAGATGCTTCTTCATCTTGACATGGTGAGGTCAAGTGAATGATGCTACTCGGATCCTGTATGCGCGTTTCACAGACGCAGCACACATCGATGGAACGAGATTCTAAAGTCCTAGCTAATGATGCCTGTTGCCCTATTTGACACAATGTCCGCACATTAAATGCTCCAACATGTAGTTTGGAACGGGGTTTAAGGAGACCAGGAACGACGTTTCGCGAACTCGCATCGTTTGCATTAGCTGTGCACTGTGATAAATGAGTGTGAGAAGAGTTAGTAGTGGAGATAAGAGAGGTATTAGGGGGTGTAGGAAGGATTTGACTTTGAACAATTTGGTCTCGTGTGCTGTTACGGGTATGAGGGCGGTTATCACTTCCCGGCTGCCCACACCGTGGAAGGTTGTTTCTTGAGGGACCTGAAAAGGAAGATAGATTGGTGTTGGTCTTAACGACCTGGGAGCGTGGTCGCAGAGCCCAAGGGACAACTGCTTGAGGCCGGTCACGCATGGCCTTTTTATGAAGGGTTTTTTGAGTATTAGCTCCGTTCTTAAAGGCCCTTAGTGGGCACCCTTACCGACGGAGACGGAAATCCGTGAGGTAGGGGAGGTGTGACATTTTTAGGGCCGACCTTTTCTAACCCTTCCTTCCTTGTGAGAATGCAGCATCGCTGCAGATTCTGGTTGTCCGAGGGAAACACTTTACTGCTGTCACACCTCTTTGCAGTCAGCAGTACGACTTCGCCCTCAGACCTTGGGTAGCTGCTTTTAGTCTCATCGTTCTCCAATCGACCTGCCTGGCATGGTAGGACCTTCAGGAACATGTGTTCCAGCCAGTACAGCTCGGTTGGGTCATGACGATAGGCAAGCCCGATCACCACGTCAAGGTAGCCGCTTCGGTCGGGAGTTTTGTCATAGACATGCTCCTATAAATGACCGCCCTAAGCAACAATGCAAACATGTTCGGGATGCGGTTTTCCTTCTCAAAATACAAAATTTTGCTTCAAGATCGGGTTGTATTGGTACCTAAAGTAGTAATAGAGGGTGAAGTAGTCGAGTGTGTAGATCGCTCCACTTATCTTGGGAGTCTCATCAGTGCTGATGGCCTGGTGACTGACAAAATCTCAGCACGGATACAGGAGGCACGATTGGCTTTTGCCAACCTGCGTCACTTATTGGCGTAGGCGAGATATTCGTTTGTTGACTAAAGGACGAGTGTACTGCGCAGTAGTTCGCTCAGTTCTCCTACATGGATCCGAAACATGGCCGGTAAAAGTAGGAGATATTTGTAGGTTAATAGCATTCGATCATAGATGTCTTAGAAGCATTGCTCGTGTATCCTGGGACAACCGGGTGAGCAAGGCTGTCGTTAGGTAACGACTTCTAGTTAGTGATGGCAGATCAATAGATGAAGTGGTGAAACTTCATCAGTTGAGGTGGTTGGGACATGTTTTACGTATGCCTAACCACAGACTGCCTCGACAAGCTATGTTTTGTGGTGTAGGAGTAGGTTGGAACAAAGTTAGGGTAGGCCAAACCAAAACATGGCAGAAATCCACGAAGTCACTAACTAGTGGACTGATTCATGTTGGTAGATGTAGGCTACTTGTTTGGGGTCCGCGAGACGAAATTCATTGATGGTTAGAGACCATAAACGACATGGCTCAAAATCGTTTGCAATGGCGCAGTTGCATGCACTCATTGTGTTCTCTCAAATTCTAACATTCTGAATTCCTCATCACCTCTATCTTTCTCTTTCTAAAAATTTATCTCACTGAATTGTACTTCTTGAATAACATCTGCAAACCCTAACCTTTCCGATAGCTGCCCATACTTCTACTACCGCTACTACCACTAGGATTTGAATTGACAATTCCATCTCTCTGCGGTAATATGGTATGGCAGCTGGAACTGATGTACGTACAGATGTTTCTCGGTTACCTTAATGGAAGTGAATAAAATGAGGTTTTTTTTTTACCGTTGATTTAGTTAGAAGTCAAACGTTTTAATCCGTGAAAAAGCAATCTCAACTTTCTTTACTTGGACATATTGAACTGGTGATATTTTTTTGCTATAATCTCATTTTGGTTGATGTAAGGCGTAAACTAATCAATAGAAATTCGATATTATCCATGCATAAAGTTATGTAAACCAAAAAACTAAGCCATATTGCTGTTTACAGTTTCCAGAAATCAAAAAAATCAGTAATTGAAGAGATTGGCCAATGGTGATGTAAGGCGTCACCTTTAATCACCACGGTAGCTTGATTGCATTCATTTGGTTGCCATTTTGTAAATCCTGACTTATCATGTTTCTTTCTCAACTATATTTCTCAGATTTCTATGATCATTGAAATTAGTTACTCATCGAGTGTGATAATTTCATGTGAGGTTATGTAAAACTTTCGATTTCATTGAAGTTAGACATTAACACTCGTGGATGCCGAGTCAGTGGTCTCAGTCAGTCAATCAGTCAGCAACAACGTAAAACTTCTTGCGTACGTGCATCAGTTCAAGTAGCCATATTACGATAGCACAGAAATGCAATTATCGATTCAAATCCCATAGTTGTAGAGGTAGTAGGAAGTATGAGCAACAATCGGAAAAGTTAGGGTTTGAAGATGTTATTCAAAAGAAAGTCAAATTAGAATTTGAGAGAACATAAAGTGTGGATGTACCTGCACTATTGCAAATGATTTTGAGTCATATCATTCAAGGTCTGAGTGTAAAGTAATGCTTACTGAAGAGTAGATGAGATTGAGCAAAACATTAGATTGATCAGAGTTAGACATTAACTCCGTTGGATGTCGGTTCAACGATCTAGAGGTTAAAGGTTTGCGCGCGAGATCGAAGGTCTTGAGTTCGATTCCCGTGAGCAGGATTAGTGAATGTACACCGCTGATATAAATCTCATACCAGGACTGTTAGGATATTCACCAAATATCCTACAAAGAATCATTTCGTAAGTATACACTTTACTGGTCGATTCCTACTGGTCAATATTATGGTCGTCTTAGCTATCTATGCCACGTAACTTCAATGTTGTTTCATATTGGTCTCCTTAACTGTCAATGTCACAAACTTCAATGATGTTTCCTATTCGACCTAAATGTATAAATACGCATTATCTGTAACGTTTTATGGCCAGGACCTGGATCCCTAGTCCGGGAACTTTCTTATCTTCTGGGCTCGGACCTCGTACTTTCTGGATGTTTGTAGAATATATGTCTTACTTCATATCAAGTCTTCTTCTTTTACTCAATGGAAGTTTGGGATAATCGGATTAGAGTAGCATGTCGTGTCACCGGATCCCTCGATCCTCGCTCTCGTTTTTCGACTAAGGTAAACTCGTAATAGTTCAAGTATATCAAGTTGACGTGTTTATGTGCAGGCGTAACAAAGACTTAACGTCCGTCTAGTGCTTTCAGGTTTCTAATTGTGGCCTAACATTAATCGATTCATAATTTCCATGAAACTCAATCATCTCCACAACCTTTATAATGACAATAGATTATTGATTGTTGGAATTGAACGTTTTGGTTGGTTGTGTAGGCTACTTAATCGTGATCCGTGCTCAAACTATCATCAGTAGTTATAGACGCTGCCTAAAAACAGCTGAGAATTGTGTCCATCTTCTTCTGAATCTTCAGTTTTCATAATTACTCATATACATCTTAGAATTTTGTCTCCTCAAACCATATTTCTCATTGTTACTAAACTTCTTTGGTATTCGCTCATGCTTATTTCATCTCAGTGTGTTCATTTTTAATATGCGAATATGATCGTTTTGTGACTTGTAATCTGATCCAGATTTTTAGGCAAACAATAGGTATAGAGAGGATTTGATTCTGACTGGTTTAGTCTGGTGTGCTGTTATTAACCACTTCAATTCTCCATGTAGAACATACAGTGTTCAACCGCTTAAACTAGTGACCATCATATTGTGACTTGATGGATGAAATTCAGTTGGAATTGAAAAAGAACTAACCAAAAACACAGCATTACTCCCTATTGAGTGATTAATTAAGGTAATTATTTTTAGGGATAGCAAATCAATAGATGAAATAGTGAAACTTCATCAGTTGAGGTGGTTAGGGCATGTGTTACGTATGGCTAACCACCGACTGCCTCGACGAGCTATGTTTTGTGGTATAGGAGTAGGTTGGAAGAAAGCTAGGTGCGGCCAAACCAAAACATGACAGAAATCCATGAAGTTAATGACAAGTAGACTGAGTCATGTTGGTAGATGTAGGCTATCTGGTTGGGGTCCGCGAGACGAAACTCACTAATGGTTAGAGACCTTGAATGACATGGCTCGAAACCGTTTGCAATGGCGCAGATGCATCCACTCCTTGTGTTCTTTTTAATTCTAACCTTCTGAATTCCTCATAATCTCTATCTTTCTCTTTACAAATTTATCCCACTGAATTATACTCTTCGAATCATATCTTCGCTCCCTAATCTTCTCCATTACTGCTAATATACTTCTACTATTGCTATCACTGTTGGATTTGAACTGACAGTTGCGTCTCTGTGCTGATGTGGTATGGTATGGCAACCTGAACTGATGTATTTACATACGAAGTTCTTCGTTGTATCTGTCTGTCTGTCTATTATTTGTAACTTAATCCATAGAGATTAATTCTAGTTGGGAAACCATTTCAAAAAATGTCGATATATTAGATCGATGTTTCCATTCTAATATTGTAAATTGTCATTAGTACCTATCCATAATCCTTCACTATTGCGTTAGGTGGGGTGAGGGGTTGTTCTCAACTGTCAACTAAACAATTTCACCGAACATTCCATTTGGAAACTCATTTTTTTTCCTACTCTTATTCTTTATATGATTTTCATGTGTTTTCGTTATTACATCCATGATTAGATGGTAAAGTTTCTCAAGGTGATGTATTGTTACTCTCACCTGGTGGTGTTAGAGAAGCTTTATTCTCTGATGAATTTTATACAGTTATGTGGGAGAATCGTCGAGGTTTTGCACGTATTTCTTTATTATCTGGACAAGTGAGTCAATTCGTTTTTCGAAAAAAAACTGTATAATCCTTAAAATTTAATTAATAACTGAGTGTTGAGTGTTGTTAGAGACGTTAGATCGCCAGAACTGACTTGATAAAGTTGCTAATTTTGAATGTTGTGTTTTGGCGCATGGGCTGATCATCAGTTGACCTTGAGATTACATTTCCTTGACTGTCATTGGTTGATGTATTATTTTAGTAGGCTATTTTTTGTGGCTCTCTCAATGACATTTCTATGATGTATAAATCAACTAGATTTGTGTGCTTGTCAACCTCTTATTGTCCCTGGGTGCTTTGTAGAATAGACTTTCTACGCCTTGTCAAGCCTTCTTGCTTCTAGTTATCAGTGCCTGGGTCAGTCGGATGAGTTTAGCCTATCGTGTCACTGGATCATTTGACTTCGAGCTCGTTTACTGCGTAAGGTGAACTCGTAGTAGTTTCAAGCAAGGTCTGAGGGCGAAGTCGTACTGCTGACTGTGATGGAGGGGTGTGATAGCAGTAATGTGTTTCCCTCGGACAACCAGCACCTGCAGCGATGCTGCCTTCTCACAAGGAAGGAAGGAAGGGTTAGAAAAGGTCGACCCTAAAAATGTCACACCTTACCCTAACTCACGGATTTCCGTCTCCGTCGGTAAGGGTGCCCACTAAGGGCTTTTATAAAGAGCGGAGCTAATACTCAAGAAACCCTTCATAGAAAGGCCGTGCGTGACCGACCTGAAGCAGTTGTCCCTTGGACTCTGCGATCACGCTCCCAGGTCATTAAGACCAACACTAATCTATCTTCCTTTTCAGGTTCCTCAAGAAACAACTTTCCATGGTGTGGGCAGCCTGGAAGTGACAACCGCCCTCATACCCGTAACAGCACGCGACTGTCTGAGTGTATAGAATTGAGATTTGCCAGGTGAGGGCAACCGAATTGTATTTATCTCAAATTACTGAGTTAGTTCGTAGAATAGGAAAACCATATCGTAGATCGTTAATTTGCAAAATATCAGTCCATCATATCGAACTGTACTGTTCCTGTTGCAAAACATCAATCCATTGTCACTATTCATGAGTTTCATACAAATTTCATTGTTTTCTAACTCTTCCTTTCTTGATCTTCCCCTATCTTCTGCTGCCAGACATCACGTCATGCACTACTTATAAGTAACTCGCACCACACTACTACAATGGGATTTGAATTGACAATCGCGTCTCTTTGTGCTAATGTCATATGGCAATTTGAACACTGATGTACTTACTTAAGCACGAAGTTCTACGTTGTTGCTGACTGACTAACTAACTCTGTAGGCCAGACGACTAGCAACGACAGTCCGCTTAAAATACCCACTTACCAATGAAAAAAATTGATCATTGACACCTCTGGAAATCAATGACGAAGGAGATTATCGGGACAAATGCAAATCCTTACAAATAACATTTGATTTACCGCTAGTGAATGTAAATTGTGAACATTGTTATATTGATTTCTACTCTGACCTCTATTAAGTTTAGAATGTTTTATTGAATAAATTATTGTCTAGTCGATAATTCAGTTTTCCTTAAATTTTAATCTGGAACTATGTAATTGATGAAAATGTTATGCGATCTAGTCTCGGTGTATATAGCCTGTCGATCGATAGGATTAGCCAAGTTTGTGATCGATTGTTCTCGGTCACTATAGTCATATTATTGTATCCTAGTGTTAATGAAAACAAAGACGAAAGGCCAGACTGGATAGAGAGTGTGGCATGTAGTCGGGAAGTATACAACTTATCATAAAACTTTCATGCATTTGCTAAAAGCAAACGTATTCTTGGCTGTCTTCTGTTCTTCAAGTTATTCAGGTTGCACCAAACATTTGGGATACAACACTCTCTCCGGTTTGTCTGTAATCTCATATCGACACTCTGCTGCATATCTATTGCATACTACTTAGAAGCTTTATTGTAAGTATCATATATATGCATTAGTAATATATCGTGAAAATTAGGAAATTTATGATTCTACCATCCTATTTTTGTTGATAGAATGGTTTTTCTAATGAATCTCTCTCTACACATCATACTTGTGTGGATACACTTTGGAGTTGAGTGCAGTAGTTCGCTCCGTCCCACTTACATGGCTAGTAAGTATAGTGAATATTCGTAGGTTAATAGAATTTGATCATAAGTGTCGTCGAAGCATTCCTCGTGTATCCTGAGACAATCGAGTAAGCAGTGCTGTTGTTAAGCAAAGGTTATTAGGTACGGATGGTAGATCAACAGATGAAGTTTTGAAACTTCATCTGCCGAGGTGGTTTGGATATGTGTTGCATTCGCCCAACCCTTGGCTGCCTCGACGAACAATCTTTGCGGTATAGGGGTAGGCTGGAAGAAAGCTAGGAGCAGCCAGAACAAAACATTGCACAAATCCATAAAGTCACTGGCAACTGGTCTGGGCCTGTTAGTAGGTGTAGACTACCAGGTTGGGGTCCGCTAGGTTGATAGTAAGCGAGGGTTAGAGCCTTTGAATGAAATGGCTAAAAATCGTTTACAATGGCGCAGGTGCATCCACTGTTTGTGTTCTCCCAAATTGTAATCCCGATTCCTCATGATCTTCATCTTTCTCTGCTCAAATTTATTTCACGGGATTATGTTACGTATGCAAGTAAACACGTCATCTGATATGTTTGAATTATTACGAGTGTACCTTAGTCGGAAAACGAGAGCGAGGATTGAGGATCCGGCGACACGACAGGCTATTCTAATCCGATTGTCCCAAATCCCCATTGATTAAAAAAAAGAAGACTTGATATGAAGTAGAACCTGTATTCTACAAGCATCCAGAAAGTACAAGTTCCGAGTCCAGAAGAGAATCAGGATCCGGGTTCAGGTCCGGGTCATAAAACGTTATAGATAATGCGTATTTATACATTTAGGTCGATTAGGAAACAACATTGAAGTTTGTGACATTGACAGTTAAGGAGACCAATACGAAACAACATTGAAGTACGTGGCATAGATAGCTAGGACAACCATAATATTGACCAATAGGAATTGACCAATAGAATCAAACTTACAAACGTGATTCAGTCCACCTGTCAGTGACTTCATGGATTTGTGCCATGTTTTAGTTCCCTTCAGCCTACCTCTACACCAGTCATTGAGGCAGTCCGTGGTTGAACATTCGTAACACATGTCCCAATCACCTCATGGAGTACCGGTAACCTGTAGTATAAAATAATTCTTGTATGTTGAATCGAATGTTTAAAATCAATATAAGAAACAAGTTGTCAGATAAGTTAAAATCCGAAAACAATCACAGTCATAAAATTAAATCGTATTGATTTCAGTTAAGTAGTTCTATGCATACAAATGTCTCAAAACTATTTCTTTCTCTCCAAAATTAATCAGTCAATCAATCAACAGCAACGTAGAACTTCGTACGTATGTATGTACATCACTGTTCAAGTTGCCATACCACATTAGCACAAACGGAGATGCAATTGTCAATTCAAATCCTATAATAGTAGGGGTGTAGTGAAAGAGAACACAGGTGGGGCAACCGAATTGTGTATAACGAGAATTACAGAGTTACTCAGTAAAATTGGAAAACCATATCGTATATCGTTCATTCGCAAAATAACAGTTCATCATATCGAACTGGACTGTTCCTGTTGCAAAACATCAATTCATTGTCACTATTCATGCGTTTCATACAAATTCCATTGTGTTCTAACTAACTCTTCCTTTCTTGATCTTCCCCCATCTTCTGCTGCCATACATTACGTTTTTACTCGTGTCATATACTACTTATAAGTAGCTCGCACAACAGCACCACAGGGGTAGTAAAGGTACTAGCAGTAATCGAAGAGATTAGGGTTCGAAGATATTATTCAAGAAGTTGAATCTAGTGAAATAAACTTGAAGAGAAAATTTTGGGGCAAAGTTTTGGAGTTTTGTATATTTACACATTTGAAATCATCAATCAGTCATTATTGTTAGACCACCATTAGAAACCTGGAAGCACTGCAAGACGGCCGTTTCGTCCTGGTATGTGACTCATCAGTGGCAGTGCGCATCCACGACTCCTGCCAAAGATAAATATGTGAGGTCGCGAAAAATCCCTAGATCAATCAGAGTTAGACATTAACACCGTAGGATGACAGCCGGCTCAGTGGTCCGATGGTTAGGTGTTCGCGCACAATACCGAAGGTTCCGGGTTCGAATCCCGTGAGGTGCAGGAGTCATGAATGCGCACTGACTCTAATGAGTCGTATACCAGGACTAAACGGCCGTCCAGTGCTTGTTCCAGGTTTCTAATGTTGGTCTATCGATAATGATTGATTGATGATTTCAAATGGTTAAAGAGAAAAAGATGAAGGTGATGAGGAATTCAGAAGATTACGATTTAAGAGAACACATTCAATGTCTCTAACCAATCGATTCCTATCACATCTCTTCATAAACATGCTATCCATTCATGAAATCATTAACTCAACTTTATATAAGTGATTACATAATGCATTGTTTGTTAATCAAGGCTTAGAAGTTTTTTTTTCAGATAACATGACTTAAAATCAATTGCAGTGTGTGTGTGTGTGTGTGTGACTCAAGTGTTTTTTTCCAATGTTGCACAAATCAATAATTTACATGCTACAATCACATGTATGTTTTAATCGTTTTTTATAACATACAACTATTGTGATTATTCACCCATACTATCCCTAATATTTGTGTTAAATAATTACAGAGTTGAACTACACTATTCACAGCTTCTCACTAGAACTCTGAGAATTTCCTCACAAAGTTAATCACTAGTGAGCGCATTTTGGATCTATCAGAGTTAGACATTAGTGCCATCGGATACTGGCTCAGTGTTTTAAAGGTTAAGCGTTCTCGCATGAAACCAAAAGTCCTGGATTTTATCCTTTCGATTACGAGTCTAGGATACGTACAACTGATGAGTCGTATACTCGGAAGAAATAGCCATCCAATGCTTCAAGGTTTCTAATGGTAGTCTAACAATGATCAATTCATCATTTCAATAAGTATTAAACCTTGCTAGAAAGGTTTCAAATGTATTTTAATTAAGTCAGTCAGTCAGATTCAACATAGAACTTTGTACGTAAGTACATCAGTTCATGTTGCCATACCTTATCAGCACAGAGATATTATTTTCAATTCAAATCCAATAGTAGAAGAGGTAGTAAAGGTATTAGAAGTAAATCAGAGAGGTTAGAATTAGAAGATTTTATTCAAGAAATATGATTCAATGAGATAAGTTTAGAAAGACAAAACTAGAGGTGTTGAAGAATCCAGAAGATTAGGATTTGAGAGAACACAAAGAATAAATGCATCGGCGCCATTGCAAACGATTTTGAGCCATGTCATTCAGAGTTTCTAACCATCGATTATTACCATCTTGCGGATGGTGTAATGTGTGATATATTTCTGACAAGAAATTTCTGTTAACTTGGATCATAGATTAATCGTAGGTAAATAACGATGAAAAGTTAGGGCTCATTGAATTACTGTTTCGTTTTGTTGCGTGCGTTTCCATGAACTTGTCATTTGTCAAAAACACAGTACTCAGGTGTTGCAGTTAACGTTTAACTTTCAGACCTATAGGCTGGAATTCACTTGGTTGACATTTCTAATATCAATCAATCTGCGATATTGTGCAACTACCATCCAATGATACTGATTGGTGTTTGTTGCACTGATAACTTAATAGAACTCAAATGATCACAGTTTCTTACTAGAACTGTGTGAAGTATCTGTCAAACTAGTCATGTGGTATGAATGTAGACGATAACTGAAGAGAAGACTCCAAATAGTGTAATGAATGAAGAAATTATAGAACAGTTTACTAGCAAAATGTGTACACCTTTACCAACAGAATTCATTTGTAAAATAAACACATTCTTGGCTGCCTTCTAGTCTTTTCGGTTCCAATACTCTCCTATTTAGCTCTAACTTCAAGGCAACACTCCGCTACTTGCTATTTAATGTTGGGTATGTTAGATCCCCAAAACTCGCTTGATAAATGCCTTATTTTGGATTTCACTTCTGCGAGCATGGGCTGATCAGTTGAGCTTGAGATTTCATTTCCCATCAGGAAAATCCTTAGCTGTGATTGGCTGCTGTGTATTTTGGTGTGCTATTTTCGTAACCGTCATAAGGACGTTTCTATGATGTATAAATAAACGAGATTTGTGTGCTTGATTGTATTATGATTGCTGTGTGTTTGTAGAATATACTTTCTACACTTATCAAGACTTCTGTTTTGCAGTTTGGGATTCAAGTTAGCCTACCTGGGCGCTGGTTCATTGTCTCTTTCACGTTTTATCGACTAAGGTGAACTCGTGAATAGCTTCAAGCGTACCTAGTGACGAGCGTAACAATGATAAAACTCAATTTGAACATGCATAATACTCACATACTGTTGAAGAGTTATAAATCTCTAAGATTTTGTATAACTTGTCAATAATATGTCATACTGTAGTGAAGGAGAACACAGGTGAGGGCAACCGAATTGTAGTATTTAACGAAAATTACAGAGTTACTCAGTATAAAATAGGAAAACCATATCGTAAATCGTTGTTAATTTGCGCAAATCTTCAATCCATCATCAATCCATTGTTGTCTGATATTTCACTCACTATTCATGCGTTTCATACAAATCCCATTTTTGTGTTCCCACTCTTCTTACTTTCTTGATCTTCCTCCATCTTTTGCTGCTGCCAGACATTATGTTTACACTCACGTCATATACTACTTATAAGTAGCGCGCACCACAATACATTCTTTGTTTCCTTCCGTACACATTCAGTATAGATTTTACAAGTTTGAGAAAATAAAATGAATTCATTTGTGTTACTATTAAAAAATTCTTCTATTCTTCTTTTATTTTTAATTATTTTCAGCCGATTTATCCAATGTTTACAGAGAATATTCGTGAAACTATTAGAATTGTACAATTTGGCAAAAGTAACAATCATAATAATAATTATTCTTCCCTTAGATTGGTGGCGTTATTTATATGAACGTACACGATTACCTATAGTGATATTTTATGGTTATTTCCCCGTGAAATTAAGGTAAATTTGTAATTGGTAATTAGTAATTCATGTATTGATTATGTGGTGTGATAGAGAAGGCTCGATTGGCTTTTGCCAACATGTTGTGTCACTTATGGCGCAGGCAAGATATCCGTTTTCTAACCAAAGAATGAGTGTATTGTGCAGCAGTTCGCTCTATCCTACTGTACGGATGCGAAACATGGCCGTTAAGAGTAGAAGATATTCGTAGGTTACTAGTATTTGATCATCGGTGTCTTCGAAGCATCGCTCGTGTATCATGGGACAACCGAATAAGCAATGCTGTCGTTAGGAAAGGAGTTCTAGGTAAGGATGGCAAATCAATTGATGAAGTAGTGAAACTTCATCAGTTAAGGTGGTTGGGACATGTGTTACGTATGCCTAACCACCGACTGCCTCGACGAGCTGTGTTTTGTGGTGTAGGAGTAGGTTGGAAGAAAGTTAGGGGCGGCCAAACCAAAACATGGCAGAAATCCATGAAGTCACTTACAAGTGGACTGAGTCATGTTGGTAGATGTAGGCTACGTGGTTGGGGTCCGCGAGACGATAGCCACCAATTGTTAGAGACATTGAACGATATGTCTGAAAATCGTTTGCAATGAATGGCGCAAGTGCATCCATTCTTTGTGCTCTCTCAAATCCTAATCTTCTGGATTCGCAGCACATCTACCTTTGTCTTACTAATCTTATCTCACTGAATTATACTTCATGAATAATATCTTCAAACCCCCTTAGTCTTCTTCATTACCATTAATACCTCTACTATCTTCCTATCACTATGAGATTTGATTTGACAATTGCATCTCTCTGTGCTAATGTGGTATGGCAACCTGAACTAATGTACTTAAGTACGAATTTCTGCGTTGCAACTGACTGACTGACTAACACATGTCATCTATACATTATGCAATTAAGTTTTTTAATTTTATGATTCGATCTAATTCTTAACTTTCATATGTAGTTGTGTATGTATATTTTTCGTATATATATATATATTCCATCTTTAATTTTCTTTTTAAAAACAATAAAAATCAATATTTCTTTCAGATCATACATTGGTGATCCAATTTATCCTTTGCCAAATGAAACCTGTGATGAATTAGCTAGTCGTGTAAGTGTTGGTGTATGCTTCATTTTTTTTATTTACAAAAATCAATTAATTCACTCCCTAAATCATCTGTCAAGTTTTGTCATAAAAAAATCAATACATGACCATAGTAGTATAATGACATAATGTATTGATCGTTGTTGGATCAGCATCATTAAGAAGAAGAAATCTGCTGGAGTTAGACGACCATTTTGTCCTTGTATTAAGACTCATTGGCGGTATACATTTGTTGTTATGCCTGCACGTAAACACGTCAACTTGATATACTTGAACTATTACGAGTTGTTTACCTTAGTCAGAAAACGAGAGCGAGGATCGAGAATCTGGCGACACGACATGCTACACTCAAATCCGATTATTCCAAACCCCCATATTGAGTAAAAATAAGAAGACGTGATATGAAGTAGAACCTGTATTCTACAAGCATCCAGAAAGTACGAGTTCCGAGTTCAGAAGAGAATCAGGATTCCAGACTAGGGATCCGGTACCGGGTCCTGGTCGTGGTCATAAAACGTTACAGATAATGCGTATTTATACATTTTGGTCGAATGACAAACAGCATCGGAGTCTGTGACATTGAAGAGTTAAGACGACCAATAGGAAATAACATTTGAAATGACATTGACAGTGCGGATGACCAATAAGAGACAACATTGAAGTATTTGACTTTGACAGTTAAAACGACCGTAATTTTGACCAATAAAAATCGACCAATAGGATTTGACCAATAATAATTCTCTTAGGATATTGGATGAATATCCTAACAACATTCACCAACTCCGCTCATGGAAAGCGAACTCAGGACCTTCGGTCTCAATTTAACTTCAATCAATCCGCAGTATTGCTCAACCTCTCACCCATTGTCTTCGATAAGTGGTAACTGCTTACACTTGACAGGGTTTAACTCCACTGGTCACGTCTTCTCACTAGCACACTGAGAATTTCCTCATGAAACTTAGTCATTAGCGATTACATTTTTATGATTTTAACTATAAGAGTCGTAGAAATTGTTGAGTTTCAGTGAAATCATGAATTGATCATCGTTAGATTACTACTAGAAACATGAAAGCACTGGACTGTCGTTTCGCCATATTATAGGAAAAATCAACAGTACGTATCCATGAGCCCCGTATGCAGGAATCCAACCCCAGGACATTCGGTTTTGCACGCGAGAACCCTTAACTCGTAGACCACTGAGCTGACATCTAATGATGTTTATGTCCTAATTCAAATCAATCTGAATTATCACGCAATCTTACTCATTACCTTCGTTAGGTAACTGCCTACAACCGACAGGGTTGAACTCCACTAGTCACGGTCATGGTATGATGTTTGAACATTCTAATTTTTGGATATCATATTTCACCAGTTAGATAATGATGGTGAATTTGTTACATATATGTGCACCGGTTTAAGTCTTCGTATCACCTACTGAAGTAGTAATAGTTCTAATGGTGTAATCAACAAGGATCTTAAGTGTTTGATTTTGAAGAAGTCCCAGTTTACTAGCAGACTGTGCACACCTCCGTCTTCAGATTTCCATTTGCTAAACAAACAAATCCTTGACTGTCTTCTTTCACATGTCTTGAAAGCTGTTCATCGTGCTATACGTACTATTCCCTCTATTAGTAACTTCTAGACAACACACCACTGTATACTACTTATAGGCTACGTTATGAGTAGTATAGACTACAGTGGTAATATTAAAAATTTACTGAAGTTATGATTCTCGTAAAAACGAGCGTTGCAGTAGGCGATAGTTGAGTATACATAATACACATTCCAACCATTTTAATCAATGAATAATCACGATCTGATCAAGTGATTTTATATTTTTACCTACGGCCTTTTAGAATTGCTCATTCAATCAGTCAATCAATAGCAACGTAGAACGTCGTACTTAAGTACATCAGTTCAAGTCGCCATACAACATTATCACACTGGGATGTAATTGTCCATTCAAATCCCATAGTGGTAGTAGAGGTGGTAAAGGTATTATCTGACAACCAGAATCATTCCACGATCTAGACAGCTGGGAAGTTTTACATCTGCCCTCATACCATCCATAAAAGCATACGAGACCAAATCGATCACAATCAATAGAATTGCTCATTCACTAGCTTTAATATATACGCATGCAGTGCTCCGAAGGCACTTATCATTCTATATTAACAACCTATGAATATCCCCTATTTTAAAAGTGATGTTTAAGTGCTATAAAGTAGGACGAAATAAACTTCTCAAACTAACTGCCAAAACTGGATCAACATCATCCTTAACGATTTCTGGGTAGTAATCTATCAGTATCAGATCCTTTTTGCTGTTTATTTCTTTAAATTAGCTATAGATTTTCAAAATTCATTAATAATAGGAGATCTTGTATGGATGTTCAATTTAGGTTGATGGTAACAGTAGGCAAATGTAAGGTAAGGTAGTATGGAACTTGTTCTTTAGTCCGACCGTAGCTGTTACCTTGACGTGGTGGTCGGGTTTGCCTATCGTGATGACACAAGCGAGCTATACTGGCTGGAACATATGTTCCTGAAGGTTCTACCATGCCAGGCAGGTCGATTGGAGAACGATGAGATTAAAAGCAGCTACTCAAGGTCTGAGGGTGAAGTCGTACTGCTGACTGTGATGGAGGGGTGTGACAGCAGTAATGTGTTTCCCTCGGACAACCAGCATCTGCAGTGATGCTTCCTTCTCACAAGGAAGGAAGGAAGGGTTAGAAAAGGTCGACCCTAAAAATGTCACACCTCCTATAACTCACGGATTTCCGTCTCCTTGGGTAAGGGTGCCCACTAAGGGCCTTTAAGAACGGAGCTAATACTCAAGAGACCCTTCATAGAAAGGCCGTGCGTGACCGGCCTGAAGCAGTTTTCCCTTGGGCTCTGCGGTCACGCATCCAGGTCTCTAAGACCAACTCTAATTTATCTTCCTTTTCAGGTTCCTCATAAACAACCTTCCACGGTGTGTGCAGCCGGGAAGTGACAACCGCCCTCATACCCGTAACAGCACGCGAGACCGAATCGGTCAAAATCAAATCCTTCTTACACCCCCATATTACCTCTCTTATGTCCACGACTAACTCTTCTCACATTCCTTTATTTCCCCGTATCTCTGCTGCAAACGATGCGAGTTCACGAAACGTCATTCCTGGTCTCTTGAAACCTCGTTCTAGACTACATGTTGGAGCATTTAATGTACGGACATTGTGTCAAATAGGGCAATAGGCATCATTAGCTAGGACTTTAGAATCTCGCTCAATCGATGTATGCTGCGTCTCGGAAACGCGTATACAGGATCCTATTAAAATTATTAATCTGTTCTTTAGAGAGTGTTCAGTCTGAAAGTGGATCAATGTTTCATCTTTTATCGAATTAATCTCACGAACTTGTGAATTTCCATTGTATAAGTTTCTTTGACAAGCCTAAGAAGCTGTATACTGTCACTGCCATTTCAACCTACTTTCTTCGCATTGGTGTTGTGTCCGTCACTCTAACCAATAGACATAGGATCTATTAACTAACCAAAAGGTCCTATTAAAGATGACAAACTTACTATTCAATGCGTTTGAAGGATAGCTCTACTAGGAAGAACAAATATCACTGACTGTCCACCACCAGTCCGACATTCGTTATTATATTTCAAACATTTCACTTTCTAATACACATACTAAACTAAAAATCACATTACATCACTTAAATAGAAATTAACAAATGTACATAAGTGAACCAGAAATTGGCTGTAGTCAGTCAGTCTGTTACAGTGTAGAAGAATTTTGTACGTACGTACATCAGTTCAAGTTGACATAGCACATTAGCACACAAAGATACAATTGTCAATTCATGGATGGTGGTTAGGGAGTGGAGTTGACATTAAGCTCGTAAGATTTTTCAAGGGTTGACCTTATACCAGGTAAGTCGCTTACTGATCTAGAATATGCCGATGACATAGTTCTATTCGGTGAAGACGCTGACAAAATGCAGAGTCTTTTGTCTACCATAAGTAATAATGCAAGCATGTTCGGGATACGGTTCTCCACCCTCGAAATGCAAAATGTTGCTTCAAGACTGGGTTGCATCGGCACCTGGACTAGTGATAGGTAGTGAAGTAGTCGAGCGTGTAGACCGCTTCACTTTTCTGGGGAGTCTCATCAGTGCTGATAGCCTGGTGACTGACGAAATCTCAACGCGAATACAGAAAGCTCGGTTTGCTTTTGTCAATTTACGCCGTTTATGGCGTAGGCGAGATATCCGTTTGCTGAATAAAGGACGAGTGTACTGCGCAGTGGTTCGCTCCGTCTTAATTTATGGCTGTGAAACATGGCCAGTGAGAGTAGAATATATTCGTAGGTTACTAGTCTTCGATCATCGATGTCTCCGAAGCATTGTTCGTGTATCCTGGGACGACCGAATAAGCAATACTATCGTTAGGAAACGAGTTCTAGGTAAGGATGGCAAATCAATAGATGTAGTAGTGAAATTTCTTCAGTTGAGGGGGTTGGGACATGTGTTACGAATGCCTAACCACCGACTGCCTCGACAAGTTATGCTTTGTGGTGTAGGAGAAGGTTGGGAGAAAGTTAGGTGCGGCCTGACGAAAACGTGGCAAAATTCATGAAGTCACTGACAAGTGGACTGATGCATGTTGGTAGATGTAGACTACGTGGTTGGGGTCCGCGAGACGAAAGTCACCAGTGGTTAGAGACGTTGAATGACATGACTCAGAATCGTTTGCAATGGCGCCAGTGCATCCATTCATTGTGCTCTCTCAAATCCTAATCTTCGGGATTCGTCAGCACCTCTACCTTTGTCTTTCTAACCTTATCTCACTGAATTCTACTTCTTGAATAATATCTTCAAACCCTAGTCTTCTTCATTACCACTAATACCTCTACTATCACTATCACTATGGGATTTGATTTGACATTCGCGTCTCTGTGCTGATGTGCTATGACAACCTGAACTAATGTACTAAAGTACGAAGTTCTACGTTGCAACTGACTGATTGAGTGGAAAGCTTAAGATACGAAGAGTGTATATAGTCTAGTTACGTAATAAATTTGCAATCATTATATAGAAATAAGACCTTAGAAAAATTGCTACCACAGTTTGTTATCTCGTATTTAATTTGTCCCTTACAACAACTATCCACTATTTTCACACAACAACAAACGCATTATATCACAGAATAAAATGTTTACAGTGGCGCGTTAAGCTCTATCAACAAATTAGTTTGGATACTATTTCAAAAACCTGAGGGCGATTCCCCTAGCACTATGAGTAAATGCCACTTCTCAAAGAACCTAAAATCAGTGTAAGCGATAATTTTGATGACCTGCACGGTGTGTGAAATCTGCATAGCTCAAGGAACAAGTGCTTATAGCTGGTACTGGGTCATTGATACTCTTTTATTGAACAATATTCCTGTCTGCACACAAAAATGCTTAAATCTCATCTTATCTTGTTGTTCATTGTCCATTTAGGTTCGTGTATCCATTGAAGAACTTATCCGTAAACATCAATTAATACCATCAAATCTATTTTGTGCTCTAATGCAACGATTTCCTCTATTTGATCGTTGGTTAACCAAATATAAACAGAAACAATCTCATCGGTAAAAGCAAGCAAGCAAGCAAATAAGATTGAATCAATTTTCTCTCCTGGCAAATAATGTCTTCTCTTTTAAACTTTTATTTCAAATAAACAATGAGTGGTTCAATGTACAAATAAATTTTGTATTTTGGAAGAAAAAAATTAATCAATATTATTATTATTTTAAACAAAGTTGCATTTACTTTGCTAATATTATTTTAAGGCTTCTTCATTGATTGATTATTGTCGAGAATAAGTTAAGTTGCAATATGCCGTATAAATGATATGATTTATGTGAATCTTAGAGTTTCATTTTCAATGTCGATACACAATTCTTATTTACACGCTTGTTACCTCCAATGGAGTATAGGCCGCTAACCATCACTCTGTCCTGAGCTTCCCTTTCCAATTCTGTCCAATGTTTGTTCATTCTTCTCATGTCTTTCTCTATTTCTCAGCGTAGTGTGTTCTTTGGCCTTTCTCTTTTCCTTTTGCCTTGAGGATTCTATGTGAGGGCTTGTCTTATGAGGCAGCTGGGTGATTTCCGCAGTGTGTCCTATTCACTTCCAGCGCACCTGCATGATTTCTTCCTCCACTGGAATCTGGTTTGTTCTCTCCCACAGTACGTTGTTGCTGATCGTGTCTGGCCAACGAATACGAAGTATTTTGCGTAGACAACTGTTGATAAATACTATGATCTTCTGGATGATGGTTTTCGTAGTTCTCCAAGTTTTTCTGCTCCATACAGTAGAACTGTCTTGACATTTGTATTGAAAATCATGATTTCGGTGTTGATTGATATTTGTTTGGAGTTCCGCATGTTTGTCAATTGTAGAAATGCAGCCCCTTGCTTTGTCTATCCGCGCCCTCGCATCTGCATCGGATCCACCTTGATTGTCGATGATGCTGCCAAGATATGTAAAGGTGTTAACGTCCTCCGAGGCATGTCCATCAAGAGTGATTTGGTTGGCGCATGTTGTGCTGTATCGTAGAATCTTGCTGTTCCCTTTATGTATGTTGAGACCTTCAGTTGCTGCTACACTGGTCGTCTTCTCTTGCATTTGTTGTTGCGTGTGCGATAGAATAGCCAGATCATCTGCGAAGTACAAATCGTCCAGCTGCACTCTAGCTGTTCATTGGATACAATGCTTTTCTCCGGATATTGACGTCTTCATAATCCAGTCGATCACCAGGAGAAAGAGAAACGGTGAGAGTAAGCAATCTTGCTTGACACCGGTCTTCACCTCGAACGAGTCTGTTAGCTTGTCCTTCGTGTACGATTTTGCAGTTTAATCCATCATAAGAATTCCGCATAATGTTAACTATCTTCTCAGGTTGATATGAACTTAAGATGGATGAAGATTAAGGGATTGTTAAACGACGCGTCTCAAGATCATTAAAGTTCAACTTAATCTGTGATTGTTTTAAGAGAGTAAACAATGGAAAATATCATTCCAGGGAAATAGAATAGACCTCTATCCTTTATGAGATGGCACCAGTCTGTGCAGTGATTAGCAATTGATCTGAGCGATGTTGTTATTGTGCGGGCGGACCTATTTACTTGAAACTATATAATAACTACGAACAGTAGTAGTTGGAAACAAAGCATGCGAGGACTTACAAAAGAGCATGTTTATATTTATTCATTGTTTTCTTTCAGATTTTGAATAATTTTTCTAAAATTTATTTAGTCTGTGTACTTATTTATCTTGCTAAATCTTATCTCTCTCTGTCGTATAATGTGTGCGATATCAGCTTTCTTCTGGATGATGACTCATTAATATGAATTCTCCTGTATCGACCAACTCAACATTAACAGATAAACTGATGACTATCGGAGTATCTCTTGACTGCTGCAAATTTTTATTGGGGCAAGATTTGAACCTAACTACCACAACTAACTGATTGAATGACTAAGTGCTTCAATCAATAAACTATGGTAGTTATTCTCATTCTATTTCGGAATTAGTTACAAAATTTTCAAACGTATAGTAAGTGCATAATAACAGAGTAGTTTTATGTTCGGTAATGTATAGATAGATAGTCATGTAGTTGGACACCATTCAAATCAATGTAGAAATATTTGAGTATAAATGAACACTACTGAATAATAATAGTAAGTAGTACAATTTAGACAAGGTGTGGCTACACTAATGGCAAATATTTTCAATTATGTCGCTACAATAAGCTTGTACATATTTGCTTGTGGAAATCCTGACTTCTAGTTGAAGCCTTTCCTAATTTTATTTAAGCTAGGCTAACATTTGATATTTTTACAATATAGAAACTGTCTTAATTTTGAGTTGTTTCATTGATATTCTTAATTGGATTTTTCTCTCCGTCTAAGCTGGCATATTTGCATCCTGTGGGGATGTTACGCCTGAACGTAATACGTCAACTTGATATACTTCAACTATTGCAGGTTTACTTAGTCAGAAAACTAGAGCGAGGATCCGGCGACACGACATCCTACTCAAATCCGGTTATCCCAACCCCCATATTTAGTAAAAATAAGACTTGATATGAAGTAGAACATATATTCTACAAGTATCCAGAAAGTACGAGGTCCGAATCCAAAAGAGAATCAGGATCCCGGACTATGTGCCCGGGACCGAGCCCTGGTCATAAAACGTGACAAATAATGCGTATTTATACATTTTGGTCGAATAGGAAACAGAATCGAATTCTGTGACATTGACAGTTAAGACGACCAATAGGAAGTAACATTTGAAGTGACATTGATATCCACTAGGACGATCATAAAATTGGCCAGTAGAAATTGATCAATAATTTTCTTAGGATATTGGATCAATATCCTAACAGAGGACTACTTCAGATATCGTAGGTTTAGTCAAAGAGATGAATCCCCGAATAAATATCAAGTCTAGCATCCAGCTAACGAAATGCGAACATCAAAGTTACTGTTTTAAGGCTAATGTGTTTGTTTGAACAATGTGTTGGTGTTGAAATCTCATTTCTACCGACTATGTATGATCACGTAGAGCAAGGTCGACATCTCAGTCGATGCGCCAGAGCATGTGTATACAAATATGATGATGAATCCCAGTGATGCTGAGGATGCACGCGTGTATGACAATTTCATTTGTAGCTAAAATCGTGGAAGACTTTGTTAGAAAGTTCAAAAAGAATCCAAATCAGCGTCGAGACTTCTGACAGCTTAGAAGATGAACTACCGAGTTCAAAGTGTAACCTACAACTATCATTCACTTGATGTGTGATAATGCAGAGGATACCTCTAACAAGTAGTGAAAATATCTGGAATTTATGAGTAAGTACGATATAGATCGAGTGTGAAAACATGCAAAATATCTTCGCGTCCTAAGATTGAGTTTTTTTTATATCACCTCAGATCGTCACTTTCTCATCGCCAAGATAAAAATGAAACTCCGGAAGCACTTGGCAACGGGGCGAATAACATCACGGAATTTTAATACAGACTTTCTTCGGGATACTGACATACTCAACGAATTCAAGATAGCCCTCAGAAATAGATTTCAAGCTTTGCACAATCTACTCAATAGAGAGGAAACAACTATGGAGAACAATTGGAAAGGGACCAAAGAGGCAATCACTTCAACATATCAGGAGGTTCTGGGCCACAGGAAGTACCATCAAAAGGAATGAATCTCTGTTGGTAATCTTGATAAAATTCAAGAAGGGAGGAACAAGGAGGCAGCAATAAACATCAGCCGAACAAGAGCAGAGAAATCCAAGGCACAAGCTGAAACACATAGAAGCAAACACACAAGTGAAAAGGAGCACCAAAGTTGGCAGACGGAAATGTGTGGAAGATCTAGCAATGACGGCAGAACGACCAGTGAGAAGCAAGGAAGGTACAGTAATCACCAACATTGAAGAACAGCGAAACAAGTGGGTAGAGCACTTCGAAGAACTTTTGAACCGATCAGCCCCACTGAACCCTACCAACATCAAAGCAGCAGTCACGGACCTCTCAATTGATGTTGGCCCACCAACAATGAAAGAGATCAGCATGGCCATCAGACAAATCAAGAGCGGCAAAGAAACGGGACCAGACAATATTCCGGCAGAGGCAATGAAAACAGACGAAGAAGTAACTGTAAAAACATCCCATATTCTCTTTCACAGGATTCAAGATAAAAGACAAGTACCAACAGACAGGAAAGAAGGATACCTCGTCAAAATACCAAAGGCGATCTCAGCAAGTGTAAGAACTACAAAGGTATCACTCTTCTCTCAATACCAACAAAAATCTTCAACAGAATATTGTTAAACAGAATGAAGTACTCCGTGGACGCTCAACTTCCAGGTCGACAGGCTGGATTCCGTAAAGATCGATCATGTACCGACAAAACTGCGGCATTACGGGACATTGTAGAACAATCAATTCAATGGAACTCATCATTCTACATTCACTTCATTGACTATGAGAAATCATTCAACAACGTGGACAAGATGATACTATGGAGGCTTCTTCAACACTGCGGTGTACCTGAGGAGATAGAGAAAACTGGAAAGGAAGGCGTAGGACACAGTGGGCTGGAGAATGCTTGTGGGCGGCCTATGCTTCACCGAAGGGTAACATGAGTAAAAAATTCTAAGATTTATAGCATTTACACAGTGAATCGATGGGCAAAGCTTCCATTTTCTTTTAATCTTCTCTCAATACATCATATAAAATAGATTGAATGTCAGGGATCAAGTGTAGCGCGTACAAATCCTTAGGTAGAACAATACATATACATATTCACACAGCTGATTATCAGCATTCTTTCTGCAACATAATTCAACTTGATTGACAATAAAAATACCACCACTAAGCGTAATTATTCATCATTTGGAAAACTAATTAATACAAAGCGTTAAAATAAAATCGAATTTATTTTTACATTTTCTAACTTACTTAATTTACAGAAAATTTATCAAAAATTCAACCACCAATCAACAATATTCAACATGATTGACAAGTTGAATATTATTTACACAGTCAATTTACATGCACACACACACACAAATACTGCTGCTACTATCAATACTACTGATAATAATAATACTAGTAGTATTGTTGATTATTTTCGCATTTTACGTTGTTGTTTTTCTAATTTCTGTGCTTGTTTCGCATGATATTGTTCACGTTTTACGGCTTCTTTAGCATACCATGTAAGTTGATCTTCCATTGGTGCTTGTAATGTTTCTAGTTTACGTTCTTCAACAATTTCATTAAATAGCTGTTTCATTAAATTTTTAGCTTCAATAGTTTTATTCTCTGGATTGTTAGCATCTTCAACTACTAACATACTTAAATCATTCAATAAATTTGTTAGCGTTTTGTTTTTACGATTGTAGAATTCTGATTCTGATGATAAAAGTTTTGCTTTCAACACAGCAAGTTTAGTAAGACGTTTCTGAAATTTGTTTAAACAAACAAACAGAATAGAGTCAAAACATAAACAATGTAAATTATGAATTAATGGTTGGGTAGGTAGAGTGCTGGTGAGATTATTTTCAAAATAAAACTAACAAGACGCAACTGTCACTTCAAATCCAAGAGTGATAGTGATAGTAGAATTATTAGCAGTCATGGAGAAGATTAGGGAGCAAAGATATGATTCAGTGAGAAAAATTTAGAAGGAGAAAGATAGAGATTATGAGGGATTCAGAAGGTTAGAATTCAAAAGAACACAAAGAGTGGATGCACATGCGCCATTGCAAACGATTCTCAGTCATGTCATTCAAGGTCTCTAACCATCCATTATTATCATCTCGCGGACACCAACAAGGTAGTCTACATCTACCAACATGACTCAGTCCACTAGTCAGTGACTTCATGGATTTCTGCCATGTTTCGGTTTGGCCGCCCCTAGTTTTCTTACAACCTACTCCTACACTACAAAACATAGCTCGTCTCAGTAGTCGGTGGTTAGGCATACGTAACACATGTCCCAACCACCTCAACTGATGAAGTTTCAATACTTCATCTATTGATTTGCCATCCTTACCTAGAACTCGTTTCCTAACGACAGCATTGCTTATACGGTTGTCCCATGATACACGAGCAATGCTTCGAAGACATCTATGATCGAAGACTAGTAACCTACGAAATTCCTCTACTCTTAACGGCCATGTTCCGCATCCGTATAGAAGGATGGAGCGAACCACTGCACAGTACACTCGTCCTTTCGTTAGTAGACGGATATCTCGCTTGCGCCATAAGTGACACAGGTTGGAAAAAGCCAACCGAGCCTTATGTATCCGTGCTGAGATTTCGTCAGTCACCAGGCCATCAGCACTGATGAGACACCCGAGATACGTGTAGCGGTCTACACCTTCGACTACTTCACTTCCTATCACTAGTTTCGGTGAATAAATGGATTAGAGCCTATGAAGCCAAAATACAACAGTCGTTCATTAGACTTTTTTGGCGGGAATTAAGGTGTATTTTTCAAAAAAAATGTTAAATTTAATGACTGGATGCAAATTAAAAGTTTGTAATAGTTTTTGACAAACTTTACTAAAAACAAAAGTGAAAATATTTGAAATAGAACAATAGAACGGTGTAATTCATGAAGTCTTAGTCAAAACATAATTCTACTGCAAACGATGAGTTTCTATTCATAGAGTGTATTTCAGATATGTTAAATTGCTAGTAGCAGTCAGTCAGTGGGCTGCAATATAGGACTTTGTATGTACGTACGTATATCAGTTCAAGTTGCCATACTGCATTGGTGCAGAGAGATCAAACTGTCAATTCAATCTTCATAGTAGTAGAGGTTGTAACAGTACTAGCTGTAGTCGAAAATATTAGTAGTTGAATACATGATTCGAGAAGTACATTCTAATGAAATAAATCTTAAAATATGGAGGAAGAGTCACGTAGGAATTTAGAAGATCAGAATTTCAGTGAAGACAAACAATGGATTCATCTGCGCCATTGCAAACGATTTTGAGCCATGTCATTCAAAGTGTCTAGCCACCGGTTGCGACTGACTCAGTTCAGCTGCTGGTGACTTCACGGATTTTCCCAATGTTTTGGTTTGGCCCACACTAGCTTTTTTAAGCCAACTCCTTGTTACGAATACACGTAAACATGTCATTTGATATGCTTGAACTAGTACGAGTTTACCTTAGTTGGAAAACGAGAGCGAGGATCCGGCGACACGACATGCTATTCAAATCCGATTATCCCAACCTCCATATTGAATAATATTAAGACTTGATATGAAGTAGAACATGTATTTTATAAGCATCCAGAAAGTACGAGGTCCGGGTCCAGAAGAGAATCAGGATCCTGGACTAGGGATCCGCGTCCTGGTCCAGGTCATAAAATGTTACAGATAATGCGTATTTATACAGTTATATCGAATAAGAATCAACACTGAGGTCTGTAACTAATAGAACTGGACTTACAAACAATTATCTTAGGATATTTGATAAATATCCCCATACTCCTACATCAGACAATATTGCTCAATTGCCAATATATTCAAATAAGCTTAACAATTCAACATAAAATAACATTAATATTGAAAACATTTTTAAATTAACTAAAAAAGGAAATATCTCACCTGATAGCATTCATGACGAAAAGAAATTTTACGTTGAACAACTGGATCATTCGTAGGTAATCGATAAGGATCCACATGTTCATAACCGGTAATTTTTAAAGCAGATGTAATTCTATGAAATTCAGGTAGATTTGTTGCACGCAATAGTCTTAAATCACGTTTTCGTGCATTTAAAAGACATCTAGTAGCCAGTCTTAATGTAACACACTGTAAATATAAATAAAGTCACTGCATTACAAATAATTCTTACACGTGGTTGTTCTTTTAAACGCCATTTCTTATAACGTAATTCTAATGTCATTCGAACAACTTTTCAAAATTATTAATCATGGTGTAAAATGCTTACTTTTTGCAGCTAAACAATCGTCTGTTGGCTTAAAACCTAAACTTTCCAATGTTTTAATAACATTCTCTTCATATTCTTGTTTCTAGCACAAAAAACAGTTATTAGATATATATATATATAATATACTACTTTAGGAACAAAAGCATATGTAAACATAGCTTTGCAACGTTCATCCAATCTAATCAGAGTGAATTGGTTGATGAAAAAAAAGATGTTATTAGCTAAAGAGAATACCTTTGAAAATCTTCTAAAGATTTAATAGACGAAATATATTCATTTTTAGCTTTCGGCTGGTACGGTTCATTTTCCCCTAGTATTTAATGAAAAATAATAGAAAAGTATAACTTACAATCTTTGTCAAAAGTTATTGGAGTTTTAGGTGGGGTATAAACACGAGGTGTACGTAAAAAATGTACATACCATCGATTTAAGAAGGATGTCGTACCTAAACGAAAAGATTAGACTTAAGAAAATGAAGTAGTATAACTTACAAATATAATTTTTACATTCTGAAGAATTGAACAAACTTTGTATAGTCGAAAATCTCCAAAGAAGACTATTTGATTTCAACATAATGAAATATATTTTCTTTAACAACACATTTGAATAGGTTTAACAGATAAAATAATTCTAAACAATTGAAGCCATTACTTTGTGATGAACAATTTCTAAATAAGTAGAAATAATTATTGAATTCTTTTGGTTTTATACATTTAAGAGTAGATCATGTTTTTTTAAGATACTAGTCCAATAAATAGTGGCCAATAATTTGACAGTTTTCATCTCATATTTTACTCAGATTCTATTGTGCAACAATCAGTTGAGTATTTCTCTATTTGTAATGAGAGTTTGCACTTATAAGCCTCAATCAAGTAAAAATCACTCAAAACGTTTCAAATCATTTTCACCGAGTCTATTTTGACTACGCGGTTACGAATAACCAAGGTATACATGAATATATAAACTTATAGTATCATGTTACATGGTTTATAATGATAACATAATATTTTCCTTCATTTTTTAGACACCGGTAATTCTATATAAACTATTTAAGCTTATAATGAGTTAGGTGCTAAAAAGTTGGACCACTTTGCTTAAAATCGCCCCCATTTTGAACTTCGCCACGAAGCCAATGAACCAAGATAATATAAAACCAACTCTAAAAGTTCCTTCTCTAAGATGGTGATTCAGATCTCTTGGTTTGTGTTCAGAAGGCCAGTAATAGAGGAATTTTGGAGATTTAAGGAAATGATGTCTTGAAAACTTTATCCTAGAGTCGATTTGAATAATATCCCAATAATCATGTGTAAGATCCTAAAAGAAAATGTTTCGCGTGATATAATATATCGTTTTATAAATTGTTATACCAGTTAAGATAACAAAAATTAAGGTTAAGCTTGTAAGACTGAAAATTTTCCTATAGACAAGAAGCACGAATCAATTTAGGTTAGGGATTAGTGCTCAGAATTACGGTCAGTATTTATAGCTCACAGTGCAAACTGATATTATCTACAATAAACGGATCAGAAGTCGTAGTTTAACCTCAACCTTACCAGTTCTGTATTATTAGTACAGGATTTCTAATGCATCAACTTAGAGTATATCGATATGAACATATTAAACTGCGAAGCAAGATAGCATTTCGTACATAAAAACCTCCCTTCTGAACATAAAACGTAGAATATGGTTGACTATCCTCATGTACATTTGTTAAACTATGTGACAGACAATAGCATACGGCTATAAAATTTCTTTTAACGAGGCATGAACAAACATATTTACAATCAGCGGCTGAAAATTTTTGTTAGACAGAAAAAGGAGGGAAAGCCGAGAAATGTTGAAACATACTGCACAAATGTGATGTAACGCAAATAAACGTAAACGCCTCCCTTCAATACTCAATATCCAATATCTTTTCACGAGCTAGTGCAAACCATTTTGATTTCTTTGTGCTCGATTCTCGTCCTTTTGGTGCAGTTTCAGGTGTTCGGTAGTGTCCAATGGATGGAGGTCTAGCCGCTCGAAAATCTAATTCTAGTCAGTTGGCAGTTGGTTGTGAGTTTGTATGTCTCGGGATTTGAATGTAAACGTTTGTTTCAGGGCAGTAGGGTTTCTGGATACTAGCAGCCATCACATTACCAGACCGGAGATCAGTTCGTTGCAGTGTGGAGAGTAATAAGGAAAATAAGGATAAAATTCTAATGATAATATGAATAAAATTTCAGAACTGAGTAATATATAGATGCATTTAGTTTGTTAATTGGTAGTGAAGATTGTGGTAGAGACTAAAGTGTAAGCAAGGGAGAGGGAACGGAGATAATAGGCGAGATAGATTAATTGAGTGATCTGAGCGGACGCCTATGATAACAACTAACAGGTCTCAAGATATGCATCATGAACAGCTTGTCCAAGAGGGAGATGATAGTCTGTATGTGAGTACGTGATTAATAGGTCTCTTCTCAAAGCAGTCTACTGAGGGGGTTGTGGAAACCTCGGTTGGGAAAGCATTATAAGTTGCGACGACTCGTAATGAGAAGTGTGCACGAATCTGAGTATTCGCTCTTTGATGTGCAATCTTTCGAGGATTACCTCGAGGGGAGTGTAGAATCTTTTTTGAATGTTTTGATTTTTGGAAAATCCCTCCATGTTTATATATTTGTGTTATGATATGACTGACTCTTTCTGTTGACATTTGGGTACTTTATTTGATTCCATTTTGAGATTTTACCATTGTATATTGTTATTATTTCTATATTTTGTACTTATATTGAAGTTTTTGTGTTTGCTTCTGAACTGTACACATGTTGTTTAAATTTGATATATAATATGGCTACAGCCATATTTGGATTTGATATCGTTGCAGTTAATACTAGCATCACCTATTCTTTTGAAACTGGATACCCATCAGGGTAATTGGGATTTGGAAGGTGAATTAAAAGTCAGGTATTTGTTCGTCTTTCCATTTTAACATAATATAGACCACTTTCTCCTAGAATTATTGTGTTTTGATATTGGACTAAGGGAGAGTGCGTTCGACCTACACCTACTGGAAACAAATTGAACTGCTGCGGTAGAAAATTCATCTACAGGGAGTGATGGTGATGCATCAGTAAGATGCTGAGGTTGGGATGGTTTGACGCGCTTAATATATTGTACGCCATAATCAGATCACCTCTGATTCTCCCGTAGCTCAGTGGAAAAATTCCCAAGAGCTGAAATGTATTCTCTTAAGTTTTATTTTTCAACCCTTTCACCCATTCGGTTGCTCGCCTCTGCACTCGACCCAAGGGATTTCTGTCTCTTTTAAGCATAGGGGGTGCGATGACATTGTGAACCTCCAAGTGTGGGCACGCGTACGCATTAAATACGGTCAAGAATAGTTGCGGGGTGACAGCACCAAGTTGTCTTCGCATAAAGTGAAGAGTCGCATTTGCCTTGGCTGCGTCCCCTACATAGTTTGGACTGGTGTGGAGACTTTCTGTGGTTATTAAACCGAGATCGCTCTTTGAGGAGACATTAGGGAGCGGACTTTCATTGATCGTTTGCGTCGTGTGAGGCAGAATATGCATGACGTGGCACTTCGGTTGGCTGAGTTTTAAACCGTTCCTCAATAGATGTAAGGTCTTTTTGTAGCTCAGTCGAATCCCCTTCGCTTCTAATGGACCTCCAGATCTTCGCATCGTCTGCGTAGATCAATGCCGATGACCTAACTGAGCCTTTCAGGTCGTTAATAAATATCAGGAAGAGAAGTGGGCCTAGGATGGTCTTCTGTGAAACTCGCGATGTGGATACTCGCCAGCTCCCGTGCAATCTGTTTACCTTGGTACGAAACTCTCTATTCTGAAGGTAGTTTTTGAGTCAAGATAGGAGTGGGTCGGTGAAGCCCATTTTCACAACCTTTTTGATTAGGCGTGCGTGCGGCACTGTGTCAGAGGCTTTTGCAAAGTCCAGAAATATTACGTGCACCGGTATTTTACGGTCCAGACAGGATGTCCAACGGTTCGATGCGATGAGAAGATTAGATGCACACGACCTGCCTTTCCGAAACCCGTGTTGTGCTTCATGGAGTATTTTATTATTTTCCATGTACTCCCTTATTTGTTCGTCTACTAGTCCTTCCATAACCTTTTATAAGTTTGGTAAGAGTGAAACTAGTCTGTAGCAGTCTGGGTCCTTTCTAACGCCTCCTTTGAAGATTGGAGAGAGAGCAGCTTGTTTCAATTCAGCTTGGAATTGGTGTGACTACACTGAACGCCTAATCTTCTCAAATACCTCACTTAACCCTAATGGAGACGCATCTACACTGATGGTAGATGAAGATGGTCCAAGTAAAGATACGGTATTCAACAAATGTTAGGTGATTCTCAATATATTCTCGTGACGTTGCTAACATACAAACTATTTGATAGGAACAAGGTCAAAAATTCTCGATATTACCTGTGCGAATTGAAGAGTAGACTTGTTACTGATACTTTATCCGAGTGCTGAAATACTCGTGGATTAGTATAGCCACGGAACTCATGTCGGGTTTAAAACCTTAAGCATCTGAAGTATAGCCCATACGGTTAGTAGAATCAAGGTGAATGTGAGACTTGAGTGAGCATACAGTCATATTTGTATGAAAAAAGCATTTTTGCAAAACGTTTCTTGTGCAACTCGATATTTCCAGCCCGAAGTATCTGGATGAAGGGAAAATGATGTGGATAGAGAATATCAGTGCTATCTACAGTGAAGTAGACTTATTCACACTTGGAAATAAGACATCATGTTAATTATTCATATGACGTGGATCATTATTTACTTCCTCATCAACAAAACAGATGATTTCAGCTATCTGGAAAGTGTTGGGAGGAATTTGTATCAGCTACTTTTCTAAATTGTGATGATTTATTCTGGTAGTCAGGTACTCACATAAATGGGTTTATACGTGTTCACCAAAATTGCACTTAGAAGGTAATTTCTGAAGCACTAGAATGAAAACCATGAAAGTCTTTGTCAGGGCACCAATTAATTTATTCACCGATGCCCTTTCATATGTTTGGAATGTTATTACGCGAAAATCATCAGTTAGCAATCTGCTAAGTTTGTTAAAAAGCAGCAGAATATGTTTGTCTGGAAATGCAAGGCTCCTTAACAAATCGTATGTTTCCATACCATAAGCATCAATATAATTAGCTGGAGAGCAATCTTCCTTCATATTCTGTGGTAAACATACAGAATAATCTTCTACTTACCGTGGTAGTGCGTTGACAGATAATTTTCCCAGATTAGTCAAATACATTTATTCAGAGACGCAAGATTTAGATTTGGAGTAATCCAGCCAAATAATAATGATCCGAATTCACCTAGAATTTAAACAAGATACAATGAAGAACTAGGATTTGAAGAAGGAGAAATGATCTTATGCCAAGTAGGAAATACAATATTTGGTATTCATATCTCAAATGAACAAAACACAATTCCTTGACTATAATGTTTTAAATTTCAAAATGTGAGAAATTAATATATGCATTATGATTCGACTTTTCGAAGTTTCGTTTCTCTTCAGCTGTTTCAAAATTTAGCCTCTTGACCAGTGGGTCGGCATTCACCAGACATCATATCTAACCTCGAAACAGAAAGTCAAGAGTCCGATTGCAGCAACAGATACCGTGGATGCTCACTGAGAACAACTTCCATAATATGACGTATTCGACGTCCAGTGAGCTCAAATATTTAGCACTCTGAAACTGATCAATCCATCGTCTCAATGATGATCGGTTAATTTTCATCATAGGCGACTACATCCCAAAGAGAAATTCATGCGTCATTACTATTACACATTCGATAAATATATCAATATCAGCACGTAAGAATACAGTTTCAAAAGAACAATTTAACTCAGCCTATTGAAAATCATTCTACACATAGTGAAATACAATGACTGAAAGCTGTATCATATCATTGATTAATCCGTCAAGCATCTCATCTTCTGAATAGAAGTAACTTTACATCGTGAATGGTTACGATGTGTAAGACGACAATGAAGATGGCTGTCTAATCGGACAAAGTCACCTCGTCAGAAGTAAGTTGATCACATTTCAATAAACTATCGGCAGACCTCTGAAAGATACAGTTCGATGTTTCGGATGATTCAACGTCGTTTAAATTTCGATATGGAACCTGTAACATGTCTCAACATTCCCTCATTCAGCACCACATAAAATGATCTAACTCATTCAAATGACTTTATGTGTAGTCAAATGCCAAACATAGGTTTGGTAAAACTGATATAGATCACATATAACTGGCACTCAACTATATCATCATCATCATTGTATTGACCTAAATCTCTTTCATTAAAACTGTTTACAATGATGCCACGTATTCATCTTCTGACACATTCCATCTCATTAACTACATCTCATTGAGCACATAACATCAGATACGTTAATATGGCGTGATACGCTTTCAATGTTGGTAAAGTTTGTAATGTGTTGTTAATAATTCACTGAGAAAACACTACACATTCCTGAATAATTTTGTCTGTGTTTGCTTGAGCCAAGTTGAACTGTATGCAAATAGATGTGAAGCGTCTATCTATTAAAATGGTGAAAGTATTTGTTTTTCATCCGATAAGAAAAGATCTCGCATTAATTCACCATCGCCTCATTCAATTAAAAGTTTGTTATGTGTAATTAACAGCAGTTCATTTAAATAAGATATCTTCAAGATGATATATTTTTAAAGAAATCTAAACGAGAAATACTATCACTAAAATTTGAAACTCTAGAAACTGTTGTAGTTGCTAAATGATTCCGCTGATTCTATGAAACTATTGCTTAATTATGACTGATTGTAAAATGTGTTTGTGATTTGATAGAAACTCGTTAGCGCAATCGTCGCAATTTGTCTACAGCTTATGGATTCCAAACAGTCTGTGATAAAAACAACATCATTTCAATTAAACTTGTGCTCGACAAAATAAATTTGATATCATTTTCAATGTAGTCAATTAAGTTTGTTATTGAAGTTTCTATAGTTTCATAAGAATCGCTTTGACTCTTTTTAAAAATGCAAACATAAGTACTTTTAAGTAATTGCTATATCATCTATCAAACTACTATCTGCGAAATGAGTTATGATCTGCCTACAGCGAGATCATTGCTTTGATTGGCTTGTTTAGAGTCTTTGAGAATCGGTTGTCTAATCTTCTATTGAATTTGTGTCCATCAATTTATATACGCCGCTATCCTCCAGTAATACCTCAACTCTTCTGATATATTCGTCCATGATATAACTAGTGGAGTTCATCTTTCGTCCTCTAGTAACATGACAATATGTTCCCTAGTTCTTAGTTTCCATAAAGCTTTTCTTTCTTGTTCTGTAAGTTGGTTGTCACCTCTTTGACTTTGAGTTAGTGGTACTTTAATTTGTCTAATTTCTTGTTGAGTTTCTTTATTTATTCCGGTCGTTTTGAGTGGTGACTCTGGAGCGGCGAAGAATCAAAGTCAATCAGCAATCAACAACACATCAACATTGATCCAATTTATTTGCCATTCAGAAAAATCATGGACCTACATAGAATCAGGGAACAGATCAGAGGGGATACAACCAAATCACTTAGCTTAGTGAAAGAAAATACATAGAAGTAATTGTGGCGGGTGGTGTTAATGCTCAAATGAGTAAATAAGGAAACTGAAGTAGGTCCTATGGTATCTCAGCCCATCGAACAGATAATTAAAACTGTCTGCTGCAACAGAATTCCGACAACGGCCCATTTCTGGCAAATAAAAGCCTTAGGCATATGGAAATGCATCTCGCCAAGCATCATCTCCAACTCAATGCCGAAACAAAATAGAACAAAATGCTCTCAGCCACTAATGCAGAGGCTCAATAGAATACTGACGCTCATTTCGGAGAGCATGTTAAGATCTAGATCACGCTCTAGTATGAGTGCGTAATTGTCTGCGTGTTTATGGACATTGGAAAGACTATGCAAGAAAGTCCTGTGGAGTTGTGCTTAATGATTTCAAAGCTGTTTCACGAAGAACTATGAAAACTGTAACGCGGCCATGAAAGTGATACCTACTCCGAGAAGGCTTGGAATGATCTTCAGAAGGTTTTGGAAACAGCAGAGATAAGTATCAGTTAGTTGAGCCAAAAGGTTTGAGAGTAGCAATGAATTTCAGTAGCATCTATTGAACCGATAGATGCTCGGAAAGTCCTCTCATCCAGCTCTGCACACGCTGGGAAACGGAGGCATCTTAAACACAAGTTGATAAGTTTATGCAAAGATCGTGAACATAGGTTGGAAGAGAAATCAGAAAAGATGAAAAAGGCACCGGCGATAGGAAACAGTAGAAAACTGTACTTACTACTTACTTTCGCCTGTTACCCCCAATGGAGCATAGGCCGCCCACCAGTTTTCTCCAACCAACTCTGTCCTGGGCTTCCCTCTCCAGTTCTGTCCAATGTTTGTTCATTCCTCTCATATCTTTCTCTATTTCTCGGCTTAGTGTGTTCCTTGGCCTTCCTCTTTTCCTTTTGCCTTGAGGGTTCCATGTGAGGGCTTGTCTCGTGACACAGTTGGGTGCTTTTCGTAGTGTATGTCCTATCCACTTCCACCGCTTCTTCCTGATTTCCTCCTCCACTGGAATCTGGTTTGTTCTCTCCCACAGTTCGTTGTTGCTGATGGTGTCTGGCCAACGAATACGAAGTATTTTGCGTAGACAACTGTTAATAAACACTTGTATCTTCTGAATGATGGCTTTGGTAGTTCTCCATGTTTCCTCTCCATACAGTAGAACTGTCTTAACATTTGTATTGAAAATCCTGATTTTGGTTTTGGTTGAAAGTTGTTTGGAGTTCCAGATATTTTTCAACTGTAGAAATGCAGCCTTTGCTTTGCCAATCCGCGCCCTCACATGTGCGTCCGATCCACCTTTCTCGTCGATGATGCTGCCAAGATATGTGAAGGTGTTAACGTCCTCCAAGGTATCTCCATCAAGCGTGATTCGGTTGGTGCATGTTGTGTTGCATCGGAGAATTTTGCTTTTTCCTTTATGTATGTTGAGACCTACTGCTGCAGAGGCTGCTGTTACACTGGTCGTCTTCTCTTGCATTTGTTGTTGAGTGTGCGATAGAAGAGACAAGTCATCTGCGAAGTCCAGATCGTCCAGGTGCGTGCCAACTGTCCAGTTGATACCGTGCTTCCCTCCAGATGTTGACGTCTTCATAATCCAGTCGATGACCATGAGAAAGAGAAAGGGTGAGAGTAAGCAACCTTGCCTGACACCGGTCTTCAACTCAAAAGAGTCTGTCAGCTGACCTCCGTGTACGATTTTGCAGTTGAATCCATCATAAGAATTCCGTATGATGTTGACTATTTTCTCAGGCACACCGTAGTGTCGAAGAAGCCTCCACAGTGTTTTCCTATCCACGCTATCAAATGCTTTCTCTTAGTCGATGAAGTTGATGTAGAGTGGTGAGTTCCATTCAATTGATTGTTGCACAATGATCCGTAATGCAGCGATTTGGTCAGTACATGATCGATCCTTACGAAATCCGGCCTGTTGATCTCGAAGTTGGGCGTGTACGAAGTTCTTCATTCTGTTTAAGTAAGTAAGTAAGTAAGATATTAGGAATTCGAACGTTGGATAGACTTCCTGGATCTAGCATCACTTATTCTTTTTGAACTCGGATGCTCATCAGAGTAATTGGGACTTGGAAAGTGTATCAAATATCAGGTATTGGTTTGTATTTCCATTTTAACATAATATAGACCACTTTCTCCTAGAATTATTGTGTTCTGATATTGGACTAGGATAGGGGTGCGTTCGACTTACACTTACTGGAAACAAATTGAACTGCTACGGTAGAAAATCCATCTGCAATCAGTCACAATTAAGCAATACTTTCATAGAATCAGCGGAATCATTTAGCAACTACAACTATTTGTAGAGATTCAAATTGTAGTGATAGTACTTTTCACTTAGATTTCATTTAAAATATCTAATCATAAAGATACGTTATTTAAATGAATCCTGAATCACACAAAGAAAACTTTGAATTGAATAAGGCAATGGTGAAACAATACGAGATCTTTTCTGATTGGATGAAAAACAAATACTTTCACCATTTTAATAGATAGACGCTTCACATCTATTTGCATACAGTTCAACTTGGCTCAAGCAAACACAGACAAAATTATTCAGGAATGTGTAGTGTTTTCTCAGTGAATTATTAACAACACATTACAAACTTTACCAACATTGAAAGCGTATCACGCCATATTAACGTATCTGATGTTATGTGCTCAATGAGATGTAGTTAATGAGATGGAATGTGTCAGAAGATGAATACGTGGCATCATTGTAAACAGTTTTAATGAAAGAGATTTAGGTCAATACAATGATGATGATGATATAGTTGAGTGCCAGTTATATGTGATCTATATCAGTTTTACCAAACCTATGTTTGGCATTTGACTACACATAAAGTCATTTGAATGAGTTAGATCATTTTATGTAGTGCTGTATTTGGGAATCGTTCGATACTCTGCGGGTCCCATATCCAATGCTAACGATCTTGAATCATCCGAAACTTCAAATTTTTTGTCTTAGAAGCGTGCAGATGGTTTAGTGAAATATGATTATCTTCCTCCTGAAGAGGTGAATTTATGTACTGAGACAGCCATTTTTATTGTTGTCTTGTAATGCCTCCAAATAAATTTGAATTTGCTTACAGTTAATTTAGTTAAGCCCTTTTGATTAATTTATTGAACCAAGCCACTTGTATGACTGAACATTGCCTGAACATGTATGACTAAACGTTGCTTACCGCATACGCGCGTATTTATCTTATTCGCTTTAGTATTAATCTCTTAAAGTATCTCGATGACTCAGACATTTTCCTTCGTATAATATAACCGAACATTTTAATCTCACTCATTCATTCGCACATTCGCTTGGTAGTCTGCCTGCTCAGTCTGTTTGTGGTGTGCTGTTCGATTTTTGTGTGGTGTGTTAAGATATAAACGTATTCAACAATACGAGTTCACCTTCTACTTTATAATAGTCAGGCGTTATTTCAAGCTGATTGGCTAAACGAGCTAATTACGGAGCATAGGAACTCAAGGATATCGAGCACCACAGTCTTAAATATTGTCATCATTCACAATGTAAAGTTACTTCTTTTCAAATGATGAAGTGCTTGATCGACTATATAATGATATGACACCCTTTTAGTCATTGTATTTCACTATGTAGAGATTGATTGTCAATAGGCTGAGTTAGTTTGTTCTCTCAAAACTGCATTCTTACGTGCTGATATTGACATTTTTATCGAATATGTAATAGTTTTGAAGCATCAATTTCTGTATCGGATATTGTTGCTTATGATAAAAATTAACCGATTCTCATTGAGACGATGGATGGATCAGTTTCACTGCACTGAATATTTGAGAGCACTGGACGTTGATTATGTCTTATTATGGGAGCTGCTATCAGCGAGCGTTCATTGTATTCAAAGCTACAGTCGGACTCAGGGCTTTCTGTTTCGAGGTTAGATATCAACTCTGACGGATGTCGACCCACTGGTGAAGAGGCTAAATGTTCACACACGAAGCCACTGTGACGTCTCCCTTTTTCTTCACATTCAGATTTGTGGGTGCGCGCTGCTGATCAGTCACACATACACACACATTAGCACAACGATCGTTCATTGATCTAACATTGATCCGTTCATGTTCATTATGAAACTCCCTAATTTCCTCCACAAACCTATAACAACAGTCTTCGTTGTACAAATAACTCTGTTACTCGTTTGAATGTATTTTGCATCAACGGATAGGAGGACGTTGACACATTTACATATCTTGGCAGTATCATTGACAATCAAGTTGGATCCGATGCAGATGTGAAGGCGCAGTTTGGCAAAGCAGAGGCTGTATTTCTACAATTGAAAAATATCTGAAACACCAAATAAATACCAGACAACACGAAAGTCAGTATTTTCAATACAAATGTCATGACAGTTCTACTGTATGAGGCGGAAACTTGGAGAACTACGACAGCCATCATACAGAAGATACAAGTGTTGTTCGGATTCCTTGGCCAGACACGATCAGCAACAACGTACTTTGGGAGGAGAACAAACCAGATTCCATTGGAGGAGGAAATCAGGAAGAATCGATGGAAGTTGATAGGACACACACTGCCAAACACACACACACACCAAACTGCGTCACGAGACAAGCCCTCACATGGAACCCTCAAGGCAAAAAGAAAAGAGGAAAGTCAAGGAACATATTACGCCGAGAAATAGAGAAAGATATGAGAGGAATGAACAAACGTTGGACAGAACTGGAAAAGGATGCTCAGGACAGAGTTGGTTGGAGAAAACTGGTGGGCGGACTATGCTCCATTGGGGGTAACAGGCTTAAGTAAATAAGTAAGTAAGTAATCAACGGATCGCTGTAAATAAATAACCAATAAGTATCAAATTTGTTTGTGCATAACAGTAGATCCTGTGATTGCTTGCTTGTTCTTTACGTAGGTTAAGTTTAATGCTTTCAACTGATTGATCTATTTCTGTAGGTCAGTAATTCTCATTGTAGTCAATGTATGATTTCAAGCTATGCATTGATTACTTGAGAGAAGAGCATAATAATTTTTCATTGAGTAGTAGAATGGTTGGTTTGATTACCAATTAGAGCATGATTTCGTTTGATTTGGTAATTGATATTGTAAATCAATTATTCCAGATTATCCAATCAAAAACAAAATTTACTTTTTTATTCATAAAATTTATTGAAATTGAATTGCGGCATATTTAAACACACAAATAACACTTTTGTTTCAAAGAAGATGAATTGAGTTCATCAAGAAATGTGGTGAGTATTCAGTTGAATGTTTTTGATTGAATAACTATGTAGTAGTATATTGTAACTTGATTTTGACTAATTGAAATTCCCATGTTCATTTCAGACAATTCAAATGAAAATAATCCGATGTCATCAAATCAATTGATACCAGTTTATACGAATCGCGGTTTCAGTTTCAATCTATTTGAAATGTCAAACTGTTTGTGACAGAGTGAAATAAAATCAACTTCAGTTTATATTCCGAAAGTGTTTGTGAGAATGAACCGAATATATAGAAATGTAAGGAGCATTTGACGAACAATCAACGTGATTGGTTATTACTATTCTCAAAGTGATTCGTAACAATCAGTCATCTATTAATGTTACTGGAACTTTTCAAGAAATGAAGAAATGAAAAATACTTTGAATTTCCTTAATGTATTTTGTTCAACAGAAGTGCAACAAATTAGCTTCAGAATTTCAATTCTTCATTGGACATTGAATTCTGTGATGATGACTAAAATATATATGTGTGATAGCGGTAAGAAATTTGTTTACTAACTAGTTTGTTTACAAAGTAGTTTCTAAATATTTTCAAAAAAGATTGAATTACCTATTATTGCATAAACTATGATGTGAATTCCTGGGTTTTATTAATGATAAACAGGTCTTTTACATCTAAGGAACAATGTCCAACCATCTCAGACGATACAAACAATATGTAGAAGATTATAATCGTCTTCAACTCGCATATGTAGGCGATGATTGGTAAATTTCATTGCAGTCAATCCTATGAATGTTGCAGTGAATGCAGTAGCTCTTCGTAAGGCTCATTCTTCTTCAATTTGTTTTAATTGTTCCGGATTAATTAGTGACTATCAAATGGTTATCTGAAAACAAAATAAGTAAATTATTTGTTTATAAATATGATGGTCTATGATATTTCAAAATGATATATATATGTATATTGTAACCTTGCTTTGATGATATAACTTGAAATTCATATTCATCATCAACAATAAACAAATGTACCTTCATGACAAACCTCCCCACTTTTCATTCGACGAAGTCAGAGCTCAAATTGACAGATATTGAATCAGTGTTGCGTAGTTCTGATCGAAATGGTTTCAGGAGAATGTAGAAATGTCAATCAAACGTCTACTGCATCAAATAGACCCGAACTAATTCTAAAATCATTGAGTATCGGATCACTTCAGGAAATAACTGTATAATGTTACATTCCATAATCATACAGAAATACGCTGGTTAGTAAACAGCTTAATTCACTGCTAATACCATTCATGTCTGCTATCTCATACATAAGATAGATAGATGTATATGGAACAGATTTTAATACTCACCACAGAATTCCATGAAGAAAGGGTGAACAGAAATTCTTAAGTCAAAATGATGTGCACAACAATTTTTTGTACTTCTATTGAACAATAATACATTCCAATCTTCAAAGTTCATGCAAACTTGCATTAACATTTGGAGATGGTTGATTGTGTAGAATCATTTGAGTATAGTAATAACCGTTGCATTGTTGGTTGTTCGTATTTGTTCAGTTTTCTTATCACAACCTTACATCTATATATACGTTTCGTTCTCAAAAACACTGTCGTTATATGAAGTGAAGTTGATTTTATTCACACTGTCACAAGTTGTTTGACATTTCATAAAGATAACAACTGAAACTGTCATTTATATAAATAAAACTGATATCAATCGGTTTGGATGACATCTGATTACTTTCATTTGAATTGTTTGAAATGAATATGATATCAAGATGTAAATTGGTAACAATATGTAGAACATCAGTGAAAATGTTAGTCCAACTAGATAAAGTCACTTGGTCAGAAAGAAGGAAGGTCATTACATCGCACGAAACTACCTACAATCCTCTAAAAGATACAATTTAATGTTTCGGATGTTTCAACATTGTTTGCATTTGGATATGCAACCTGTAGAATATCTTACGACTGCCTCATTTAGCACCACATAAAATGATCTAACTCATTCAAACGACTTTATGTGTAACCACATGCAAAACATCATTTTGGTAAAACTGATATAGGTCACATATAGAACTGACACTCAAGTATATTATATCATCATCATCATTCTACTGACCTAAATATCTTTTATTAAAACTCTTTACGTGATGATGCCACGTATTCATCATCTGACACATTCCATCTCATTAAGTACATCTCATTGAGCACAAAATATCAGATATGTTAATATGACCTGATTGTTTTGAATGTTGGTGAAGGTTATACTGTGTTGTTAATAATTCATTTCTGATGAATGTTGTGTATGTGTTTACTTGAGCCAAAATGAGCTGTATGCAAACAGATATGAAGTCTCTATCTGGTTTAATGGTGAAAGTATTTGCTTTTCATTAAATTGTCGACATTCTTGAATTTGTGTCATCACAACTTATGATATTCTATGTATGTTATGTATTAGTGTATTAATGAATATGTGTTTTGTGTGTTTAATGTGAATTTGGTGATTGATTCTTCTTTCAATGTGAACATGATTGTACAATGTATGTAAATGATTTGTTGTACAAATATGATTTCATTCTCAGTAATTGACAGTTGTGGTATTATTTCTACATTGTTCATGTTTTATTCTTATTTTCACTTAACGAACCTCTTATGTTGATGTTTTCTTTCGCCCTATGTTTTTCGTTGCATTGTCTAATTTTTAACATCTGAAATAATAAACTTTTGTTCAAGAAAGACTCGTTATTCTTCCTTCTGCATATTTATACTTGGATTCACACTGATAACATCATACTTCGTGGCTCAGACACTGTCAAGAACACAAAGCACATAACTCAAGCCAACCCTTATGCTATACATTCTAGTCTCTTGATAATTATTTATAATTTAATGTTTAAAACATAAGCTGTTTATATGTGTGGCCAGAGTATCTTTTAAATGTGGGATGTAACTGAACAAACTATTACAGTAAATGTAGTGGCATTTGTATTCACTTGATCTTGTCCGTGAACTGGCACGCTCTTGTAGCACACTGTCACTTAAGAAAAAAATATTAGTGATTATTATCAGCAGATAATACCAGTGTGGAAACAGCAGTGATATCGGCTAGCAAGGTAAATCATAAGGCTAGGATGAAGCCGTGGATTTCAGTCGCATACACCGAACTGATGGAATGATCGAAAACGCATTAAACCTTACTCAGAACATGACGAAGAGCGAAGTCAGCTTAGGCGCAGACTGATCAAAACCTACGTAATGACCACGAAGAGTGGTGGGTGGCGAAAGAAAAAGCGATGGAAAAGGCAGGAAATTGGACCGATGGGCAGAACACTTTAGGCCCAGTTCAACTGGTCTTCAGCCACACTTAGGTTGCGCACGATCTCCAGTCATCCTGGATGGCAAATCGATTTAAGTCCTCCTAGTCTACATGAAGTTGAGAAATCGCTAGGAAATCTGAAACGAGGACGAGCTGCAGGTCCTGATAGACTGACCCCTGACATATTTAAGGATGGTGGTCCAGTTTTAGCAGCTAGATTGACTGAGATCTTTGGTAGAATCTGGGAACTGGACGCAATCCCATCCGACTGGTCTCAATCACTGATTGTCCCAATCTATAAGAAAGGACAAATGTCTTCTTGTGACAATCACAGGAGAATCAGTCTAACTAATATAGTATCTAAAATATTGGCCTCAATAATACTTCGACGCTTAACGTAAGCTCGTGAAGAGCAGACTAGAGAAAACCATTCTGGTTTCAGACCTGGACGTCGTTGTATGGACCATATCTTCACACTAATACAGGTCCTGGAACACAGACACACATTTAGATGTCCATAAATAGTTGTTTTCCTGGACCTTAAGGCGGCATTCGACTCCGTGGATCGTGAGGTTCTGTGGCAGTGTCTGTCACTGAAATGTCTACCAAAGAAGTACATAAACCTTATACAAGCTCTCTACTAGAAAATCGCTTGACAATTGAGAGCTTATGGCGAACTCTCATTGGAAATTATTACTTCAAGTGGTGTCCGTCAGGGCTGTCCACTCTCTCCATTCTTGTTTAACGTTGTTGTAGACATCCTCTGAGAGTTAACATTAAGCTTGTCAGATTTTCCAGGGGTTGACCTCCTACCAGGAATGTCGCTTACTGATCTAGAATATGCCGATGACATAGTTCTATTCGGTGAAGACGCTGACAAAATGCAGAGTCTTCTGACTGCCCTAAGCAACAATGCAAGCATGTTCGGGATGCTGTTTTCCCCCTCGAAATGCAAAATGTCGCTTCAAGACTGGGTTTCATCGGCACCTGAACTAGTATTGGGTAGTGAAGCAGTCGCGCATGTAGACCGCTTCACCTACTTTGACGCCTGGAGCTCAGTTACATTATTGACCTATACACTGAACAAACACTTATACATTTAGCTTGCTGCCTACACTACAACCAGAACCTATTTTTATGTCTGCAAATATCCTTGTTCACTCCTGCATTATGGTAGAGAAATGAAAATATCAAGTTTCTATTCTGCTCAAAAACATCACCTAACCCTAATGGAGACGCATCTACACTGATGATAGATGAAGATAGTCCAAGTATTCAATAGTTGTTAGGTGATTCTCAATATATCCTCATGACGTTGCTCACATACAATTTATTTGATAGAAACAAGGTCGAAAATTCTCGATATCACCTGTGCAAATTGAAGACTAGACTTGTTACTGATATTTGATCAGAGTGCTGAGATACTTTTAAGTGAAGTTGCTTGGATCAGTAGAGCTAGGGAACTCATGTCGGGTTTACAACCTAAATCATCTGCAATATAGCCCAACTGGTTGTTAGAATCAAGGTGAAATTGAGACGTGAGTGAATAAACGGTCACATTTATATGAAAAAAGCATTTTTGCAAAAAGTTATTTGTGCAAGTCAATATTTCCAGCTCGAAATACCAGACTGACTTTACTCACCCCTAAATGTTCCATACGGTCGCGTCACGAATTTTAGAACAAATCCATGATCTGAGGTTTTATTGAAGGAGAACGTTGGCATTACATGGGGAACAGCAAATAGAGAAAAATGGCAGCAACCAACAGGGCAGTGGTCGGAGTTATAGGCTCGGGATAAAAAAAAGAAGAAAAGGGCGCATGCATGTAGTACGAGTGTAAAATCCTGTGCCGAACCCTTGGTTGATTGGTATTTAGTCGAGAAAGCATACAGGTAGGCGTACGCGGCGACCGGCACGCGAGACAGTAGCCTCGTGCGTACCTCGTGAGCCTGCATTCTCATCCACTGTCAAGTGCGGCATGGTCTGCTGATCTGGACGTGAGACCGGAGTCTTATCCGTAAATAGAGCAGGTGACACGTGCTGCTTACTGAGACGTGAGAATGAGGTCTTTGGTTTATCTAGCGTGGGATCGGAAGGAAAAATGAAGATCCCGCTAGTGAGTTGGACGAGTCCAGCATTAAATCTCGATTTACCAGGTAGGGTACTGTCATTGACATGTGCTTGTATGAAACGATCAATGCCGACTATGTCCGTCAACCTTGAAGGTCTTTTCGTGACGAGAGATCACGTGAAAAGATCCTTCGTAAGGTTGTTGAGTAACGAATCTACTAGTAAGAAAACTTGCAGACAAGTAAATAACTCTCGAGGGAGAGCGACCTGTCGATGTTATATTCGAGTTGACACCGGAGGCAGTATTCGCATCTACGCAGATAGTCGGTGGACGTAATCTGATATACATAAAATCGCTGGTCCGTGGTGTGAAAAAATTCCCCAGGCAGATGCAATGTTGGGCCGATCACAAGTTCGGAGGCGGAACATTGGATATCTGCCGTTGCTGCTCCGTAATCGCCATGGGCACTTGTGGCCACCAAGTACCTAGCGTTAGTGCGAAAATCGAGCACGTAAAATAAACTAACAACCTGAAGTGACGGAGAGGAGTCAGGTGAGATTGCAATGACCTGCACCTCGGAGTCAATTATTATAGCTATCTACCATTTCTAAAGGTTGTTGCAAGCATGATATATACTAAAGACATTATTAATAGTATTGCAACATTACAAAAATGGTGATAGATGTATAATAGACTCACCGAAATTGACTTCTTTGGGAAAAACGTCGGTCTCACCAATTGTTGTGAGCGAATTCAGATACCAGATTGACTATACTCACCCCTAAATGTTCCATACGGTCGCGTCACGAATTTTAGAACAAATCCATGATCTGAGGTTTTATTGAAGGAGAACGTTGGCATTACATGGGGAACAGCAAATAGAGAAAAATGGCAGCAACGCAAAGGGAACGTTGCGCGCAAGAAGTCGTAGCAGTGTTTTTGGTACAGTTAAACAAAAGATGTACAATAAAAGTTATTTTTCACAAATCGTATTTTCTTCGTAGAAGCGTTCCATTACAAAGGGAAGCTGTTCTGGCTGGAAAACATCTACGCTATGAACAGTGAAGTAGACTTATTCACATTTGGAAATAAGACATGATGTTAATGAATCATATGACGTGGATCATTATTGACTTCCTCATCAACAAAACAGATGATTTCAGCTATCTGGAAAGTGTTGGGAGGAATTTGTATCAGCTACTTTCCTAAATTATGATTATTTTTTCTGGCAGTCAGGTACTCACATAAATGGGTTTATACGTGTTCACCAAAATTGCACTTAGAAGGTAATTTCCGAAGCACTAGAATGAAAACCATGAAAGTCTTTGTCAGGGCACCAATTAATTTATTCACTGATGCCCTTTCATATGTTTCGAATGTTATCATGCGAAAATCATCAGTTAGCGATCTGCTAAGTTTCTTAAACAGGAGCAGAGTATGTTTGTCTGGAAATGCAAGGCTCCTTAACAAATTGTATGTTTCCATACCATAAGCATCAATATAATTAGCTGGAGAGCAATCTTCCTTCATATTCTGTGGTAAACATACAGAATAATCTTCTACTTACCGTAGTGGTGCGTTGAAAGATAATTTTCCCAGATTAGTCAAATACATTTATTCAGAGACGCAAGATTTACATTTGGAGTAATCCAGCCAAATAATAATGATCCGAATTCACCTAGAATTTAAACAAGATACAATGAAGAACTAGGATTTGAAGAAGGAGAAATGATCTTATGCCAAGTAGGAAATACAATATTTGGTATTCATATCTCAAATGAACAAAACACAATTCCTTGACTACAATATTTTAAATTTCAAAATGTGAGAAATTAATATATGCATTATGATTCGACTTTTCGAAGTTTCGTTTCTCTTCGGCTGTTTCAAAATTTAGCCTCTTGACCAATGGGTCGGCATTCACCAGACATCATATCTAACCTCGAAACAGAAAGTCAAGAGTCCGATAGCAGCTACAGATACCGTGGTTGCTAACTGATAAAAACTCCCATAATAAAACGTAATCGACGTTCAGTGAGCTCAAATATTCAGAGCACTGAAACTGTTCCATCCATCGTCTCAATGAAAATCGGTTCATTTTCATCATAGGCGACTACATCCCAAAGAGAAATTCATGCGTCATTACTACTACACATTCGATAAATATATCAATATCAGCACGTAAGAATACAGTTTTGACAGAACAATCTAACTCAGCCTATTGACAATCATTCTACACGTAGTGAAATACAATGACTAAAAGCTGTGTCATATCAAGCATCAAGCATCTCATCTTTTTAATGGAAGTAACTTTACATTGTGAATGATGACAATGTGTAATACAACAATGAAGATGGTAGTCTAACTTAAAAAAAGTCACTTCGGCAGAAGGAAACTCATCATATTGCACTAAATTACCTGCAGACCTCTATAAGGTACAGTTCGATGTTTCGGATGATTCAAGATTGCTAGCATTTGGATATGCGACCCGAAGAATATCTCACTATTCCCTTATTCAGCATTACATAAGATGATCTAACTCATTCAGCCGACTTTATGTGCACTCACATGCGAAACATTATTTTGGTAAAACTGATATAGATCACATATGACTGGCACTCAGGTATATCATCATCATCATTCTACTGACCTAAATCTCTTTTATTAAAAAACTTTACAATGATGTCACCCGTTAACAAATCGTAAGTGATTGCAAATTTAGTACTCTGAATGTTTGTAGAGTTTTACAACTTGATTATGAACGTGCTGTTATCTACTGTAAAACTTTTATTGGAAAGGAATAATACGTTTTTAACTCTCAAGTGTTATCAACTGCCCATTGATGAATTCCATTACAATACCATCGCTTGATTCGATCAACAACTTTAGTTATTTATACAGTTGCCGTCAAATCATCTGAGTGAAAGAAAAGTTTCATTAGGAGTCTTGAAATTTAATAATATTCACCTGGTTTCAGTAATTCGATATGCTTCAATAATTGGTCAGCCATCTGGTGGTATGATAGAATGTGGTAAATGCTTCGACTACACTGTCAGTTGAGAAAAATGCATTACTGTCGACACATTTGCAACACTTACTTTGACCGTATTCGTTTATGTGCATATTTACATTAAATTCGGTTTATTTAAAGGCATTAAGACATTACAAACATGAAAAAGAAACAGTGATCTGATGTCACTGTGTGATAAGTGGCTATATATATTTGTGTTTACTCCTATATTTGTATTATTCTTTATATATTTTGAATAATCTAGAAATTGTGGCAGTGACTCGTGTTCTATAGTAACGGTCATCAAGACGGCGAAATACGGAATTAAGGTGAAAAATGAAGTCCGTCGCCACACTCTTAGATTCCATTTGTTTGTTGAAGCATTATTGTTATTTTTGGTTTCAGAACTCGTATGTCATTTGCACTATTGAGCAATACGGCTGTTCTCCGAAATCCTATGCCAGATTATTTCAGATATCCAGACAAGATAATCATGTTACACATCTCACATAATGAAGTACGTACTCATTTATTGCATAATGAGTAATAAATAAACCGTCTGTGGACAAGTGGTTGTTTCCGTTTAGCAATATGACGAAACTGAAATAAAAGAAATAGTGTATAAGTGACTCATTTCAATGTGAAAACAGTGCTTCCATGTTTATAGTGGTGGGTTTACAATGACTGATTGATGATTTCAAATGTGTAGAAACACAAACATCCAAAACTCTGCACGATAATATGTGATTGGTAACCATATCAATCGATTGAATACACAGTTACGGTATCCATGAAATACGGGAAAACTTAAAAAATATTAATAAACTTACACAGATATACTAGCAACAGTTAACTTTATAACTGAAGGTATTACAGATCCTGTTATCGCCATGCTGTTTAAAAAGCAACTTACATAACAGTTGAGATCATTTCGATAACAAATGTGATGGATTTTTGTATTGTAGCAAGTATCAAGACCTGTCATCATAAGCAATAATTATTCGTAATCACAATGTACTTTTTTAGTGTACGTTGATACAATTAGTAGTCGATCAGCCCTCGTCAATTTGTTCACTTCACCTTTTGAACTGTCCATCTATGGAACACTTGGAACAACATGATATGTTAATGTCATGATTCGGCTGCAATCCAAAATGTTATAACATTTTTGTTTAAATGTTCCAGTGAATACTCATGATGAAAATATAACTTCAAATATCTTTGGAATGAACTTGTTTATTGTCTTCTCTGATTGTTCGAAAGATTATATCATAGAACGCTGGTGAAATGCTTTGCCGCGCAGATATCTTAATCTGACGCATGGGTTCAGTGGAAACACAGTCGACATGGAACAACGACTGTCAGTAGGTGGAGTTATTGTCTTTACCTATCAAGTACATTTTGAGTATAATAGTGAGATCGAAAATACTACCGATTTTCATTATCTTCTCATTTGTGATTAGCTGGCACTTTAGAGATCCTAACTTCCTTATCTACCTATTGCTGTTCGTTTATTGTATATGAGCTATAACTGCTCAAACCTTTATCTCAATAAGCTTACCTGCCGATTACGATATAATCACAATTCATCACCACCTACCTTCTCACATAATCTCATTTATATCACAACATCATATGCACTTCAATGAGAGCAAAGTAAAATGATAGATAGAATTTGATACACAATTGTGTAAAGATATGATTATCTAAATCTGGTCTAGGTAGAAATCATGAATTTCTAATAAGATAAGCACTTTGATCCAGGTGATGGCCCGTATAAAATTAACGAATTCATACACTCATTTCAGCATCAAATTGTTGTGAAACAGATTAAAGTCCAGTAATCAATATAAGTTGAAGTAATTCTTGTTAGTAAACAAATCCATTTGTATTATTCAAATTAATTATATGAAAACATATATTGTGCGCTCGATTCAGAAATTTATAATTTCGAAAACGAAGTGAATCTGTGAATGGTATTGCCTGTGCTGCACTTTCAAAAGTTTTCTTAGCTAAACATAGGAAACTGAACAAAAAACAATCAATGGCTATCAAATATGTGCTCAGTATCTGAAAATCAACAACTTTGTTTCTGACAAGATGGGATCAAAATATTCCTCCAAGTATTCAAACTATTGTTTCTGATGAGAAACTTTAGGTCAGCAATCATCACAGGAATCATTTGGTCATCTTGAATTTATTCAAGTGTGACATTACTCTCGGTAGCTCAGTAACAGTAACAGCAAAATTAAATAAAATGGGTAAACATCAGCTGAATTCGAATGCTGATGATTTAGAAACATGAAACTTGGTTGCACGTATCCTGAGTAAAAAGTTATTACAAAATTTGATAAAAGAGGAAAGTGATAAAATCACTGTCCATTATAACATCATGTGAAGGGACATGTCAGTTACACTGGTAATTTGCAGTCGTGTCTCTCGTGCCTAATTTGTCTATGTCAATGAAAATTACAGGATTTCCGAAAGTGAGCTTTTAAATCCAAAATTATAAGCTACAACGTTTTATAATTTGGTTCCTTTCAGAAGGTGAACCTTTAGTCCAAGCCGCAAGTAATTTGAAAACCGCTACTACCTATTTTCGATCGTACAATCAATGATCAAGCTGTCACAAGCTATTAAATAAGCAAAGCGTAGGGCGTGAGACACAAGTCATTGCTTTTCAGTACGGTTATTCAATTATTCGGAATACGTTTTATTTCCACCGACTTAATGATTGAGCTGTTGTCGTGTCAAATCGCTTATTTTCATTTCGAGACAATTCAGTACTTGTGAACAAGGATATTCTCGGACCCAAAAGACGACTTCATCTGTGGATTATATAGCTAGAAAATTACACTATTACCTGTTCAGCCTGAAGTTATGTAGTGTAAATGATTATCAGGATTTAAAGTTTATTTATCACCGAACTAATAATCATCATCAAGTATCGACAGCCATAGTGCGGAGATGAATTATAGAATTGGATTCCGGTCACCCTATTCACATACGGAAAGGCGCCCTATGATAAGTTAATGCCTGCTTCTTTAACCATTGCCCGTTTAGTTCAGATACTCGCAAGTAATTTGGAACAGTTATAGGTGCAGTGAATTAAGGTTAGAATACTCAATTCGAGCGGAGATTTTCCGAGTTTTACAGAAGTGGAAAAGAAATGTCATCATGAATAAAAGGCATCTCATGACTTGATGATAGGGTTAATAATTCCTAAAACACTTAGTTCTGCAATATCAGGTGATCTTTATTCCGTCTGTGAAAGACCAGAAAAAAACTATATGCTAGTCAGATATGTTCGTGGCCTGAGTTTGATGCCAATCATAATCAGAAATTAAAAATCTGTTTTGCTTCTCTTTCCAAACTTTCGTGACATGATCCTGCTTGGAATGCTTGGCCTGCATGCCTTGGATGAAGGCAACGTAACAATGTCGATTATGGTTGAGCGTTTCTACACTCATTATATGCTTTACCGATTTCCGTCCGCTCCTGTTTTCCGGGTTTACTCCTTTTTATCACAGGTTGCATTCACCTATCACACAGAACAACTGTTTGTGTTTTATGTTTACAAAGGTTTTATACTATTTAACAAACAGACTTAACAGAAAATGTTCAAACACAGTAATATGGTCACAGTGTGTATCGCAAACGTGCTTACTGTAATACGTTCTTTTCGAATCACAGTTTAGTTAACGCGATCTACATATTCTTTTAGCTCACATTCAGGTTGCGTTGCACTTCTTAAAACACTTCGAATTACTGAAACCGAGTGAATGTTGTAATATGTTAGGACGCCTAACGAATGATTTCTTCATACCAAATGAGTTTACATCAACTGAACACATAAGCATACGTGTTCACTGCATAGAGGAAAAGTATGGGATAAAAACCATCAATGATGGGTTGATAAAACCTAAGAGTATAAAACGTATTAATACTTTACAATAAACATGTGACAGTATCTCAATGTGCAGGTTGTAGAATCTTATTTGAATGTTTTGTTTTTTTGAAAAATCCCTTCACGTATATATATTTGTGTTACGATATGACTGACTCTGTTGACATTTTGGTACTCTATTTGATTCCATTTTGAGATCTTATCATTGTATATTGTTATTATTGCTATATATTGTACCTATATTGAAGTTTTTATGTTTGCTTCTCAACTGTACATATGCTGTTTAAATTTGATATTTAATATCGCTACAGCCATTTTGGATTTGATACCGTAGCAATTTGGACTGGAAGCACTTATTATTCCAGAAGCGGATACCCAACAGGGTAAATTGGACTTGGAAGGTTTAACAACAGTTGGGTAATTGTCTGTATTTCCATTTTATATAAAATAAAGACCGTTTTCCTCCAGAATTATTGTTTTTTATTACGGATCTGGGCCAGCGCGTACCAACCTGCACCTATTGGAGTCGGAGTGAACTGCTAGGGTAGAAAATTCATTTATACAGGTATGTTTGTATGTTGTATGATTAGACATTCATAATGGACTTGACAACTCCTAAAAGCATACACGGTACAAAATTTGCCAACAATCACGCTTCAGTAACCAGCACTATTAGAAAAAGCATTTATGCAACTAGTAAATTAAAAAACTCTGTATCTTTCGTTTATCTTTTATTCAGTATATCTGTCAATTACCTGGGCGTCAGAAACAATGAAGGATGAGACAGGATTCCTTCTATTCGGTTCAAAGGTAAAGGACCTGATATGCTACTACTTTCTTTCTCTCTGCTGTACAATCTGATACTTACCCAAACCATTGCACCATCTCATATATCAAGTCAGCAATAATTTTGACACTAACCATTATTGGCCTGTAAACGCTACTCCATTTCAGTAAAAGTAAAAGGAACGAACGTTTGTGATTTACTTTCTAAATGTTTACTCAGCGAGAATAATTTCACTGATTCTTAACATTGCCCACAGCTAATTTAGTTACCCATATTCGTAAACCAAATAGACATTCTTCTCCACAATGGCCCACTAGGTTAGGCAACAGATGTTGCTGTTGGCACGCGTCACGCTCAGATTTCAAACAGCATACAACATGACGATGACAAACGATCCCACCTTCTAATGATCACTTTAGTAAAGTGATGAATGATAGATAAAGACAATACCAATACATAATGTTTATTCACTTTCATAATTACAAATGAAAACGTAGAGACACTAGAAAATATTCGTGTAAATCATGTGATGTTACTTAAAACTAGAAGCACAGATATTATCATTTTACAAAAATTTACGATACTTCACATATTCAGACAGTGCGGTACAGGAATAAGGAAACAATGAAAAACAAGCAACAACAGATGAAGTTGAGTTCCTAAGTCGGTTTGGTACAGTTAATTGAACTTACATTGAGAATGTGTCCAAACATGTCAGTATTGACTGACAGATTAGCGATAAACATAGAGTACAAGAATATTGCTGCAAGAGCGTAATTTGGATAGCAGAGAATATATCGTGATTTTCCAACTGTCGAGTGACTTACAAATATTGTTATCTGTAAAATCAATGCAACACTCATCCTTTGTAAGTTAACAAAATGACAGTAACTGTAAAGATGATCAAGTGCTTCAAAGCCAATTTTCTACATCGGATGTTCGTTTATCAATTTAAAATTCGTACAAGAAGCGTCAGTGATGAATATGAATGCAGATGATGAAGCACTGAATTCAAAACTAGACGTGTCTTCAATCATATCGAGTGGAAATTGGCTCATGTACTACGTTCAAACTGTGGTTTTATATGACACAATGGATTTTTCCTATTCGGAAGATGAATATAACGCAAATAGGAGAACCAATGTTCAGCTTCATAAATGGGTTAGAATATCCGATATTATATTCAGTCTTGGAGCAAATCAAGGTTTCACTGTTTTCAATGTCTTCTGATCCATATTCATACTAAAGTAGATAAATTTACTGTGTTTTGAATATTAGCTGGTTTCACATACTTATGGCAGACGGTTGGATATTTAAAACATGAACACCGATGACCAGCTTTACGTTATTTTGCAAGTGAGTCTACCCACAACAGTACGCCGAAATCTACTATCCTTGAATACAGACATGAGTCGCAGTCACACAGTAAATGATTTTTATAATTCTCTTAATGACTGATATGTCAAGTAAGGTGAAAGCCATAGAACAAACAACTTATCTTTACTAGACACTAATTATTGTGTGAATGAGTAACTACATAGAGCTAGAAAAACTAGATGTTCGACTATTGAACATGTTGCTTCATTGAGTATTGACATTTTGTCCTCTCGGTAAATGCAGAATAATGCAGTGTTAAGCAGTTGGTTAGAGGCAAACGAAGCAGAATGAGTTCATGTCATTCTGCTCAACTCTTCCATGTTTTAGTTCTCGTCAACACGAAAGACGTAACTATGTATAAGAAACTGAAATTTGCATGAGTTTAACTTACAATGAATAACAATATTTCTGCACCAATGTCAACACCAGTCAGCTTTTCCTAAAAATCGATAAAAGTATATGCTGAATTTGTCTATTTGAAATAAACAAAGTATACAGTCTGAACATCATTCGGATATGACTGCACAAAACGATGTGAATATAAATGTTTTGACGAATATCTTGTGCTGAGCATTGTCCGTTTATCAGTTTAAGTGAAGCTGATTAGAATATGCCAACCAGTCAAGTGCTGTCTATCAAATTTATTTTTCTGTAAAATGGTAGAAACAACGATGAGCTACGCGAAGTGCGTCTTTCATGTATGTGATTTTCTCAAGGCACATTGTAACATTATTCATGAACACCTGGTACAGAGGACCAGTTCAAATTCCGACCAAATCCCATGTTTAATTACGGATCGTGCTCGTATGTTCCAGTGTCAGAGGTTGGTCGAAATCAGGTTCATACATTATTCTATGGTAAATTTCTTATCATCAAAGAGATAGATTAAAGTTAATGAAAGATAAATAAATAAGTGACAACAGTGTCTTTGAGATTATGTTTTGTCGACATGAGGATTTTCCTGTTCGTAAACTGATTGGATCGCCAATGTTGATGTCAGGCAATCAACCTCATACTATAGACTAACTTTCATGATGTTATGCATGGGTAGCTGTAAATACCACCACATATTTGCATGTAATCGCTTCCTGAAAATCAAGCTGACTAATTGTTTGTGAATTTCAATAAGATGCAATCAGAACTCAGATGTTTACAGTCGTTGAATGTTGAACATTATTGAGGATTTATTGAGTCTGACAACTCATACCCGAAACAATTGTTTTAGTCCTGTAACAGAATAAAATAACTTTTCATTCATCAATGAAATTATCTGTTATTTAGGCTGATCAATTGATTTACGTACTGGAATCTTCAAAAGGTTGAGTGTAATCGAAACTGCCACATATACAATCAATATACCACCAACTGATATTAGAATAGCTGTTGAATGATCCACTAAATTGGTCTTGATTGCTGCTCCAATCAGTAACGCACATGTGAAGACCGTCAAGCTTATTCCGAAGACGCCAAAAGTAAGAAGAGTACACAACTTTGTATTCGATATTCCGAGTGCTGTAGACATGAAAATAGACTGAAAAAATGAATGAGTATTACAGTTTGAAATGAATTCGTCCACTGGCGAGTGGAATTTTGTGTTCTATAATATTTGTGTGAGAGTTTTTGCAGATCACTTACAGGAGGATGAACGGCTGTTTAGTTAACTTAAAGACTACTACGTTTTTGAAGCAGGTGGTTCTGATATAAGAAATGCGCTCATCTTGGAAAAACTGTTAAGTTGCGCGTCTGGTTTCAAAGATCCAGCAAATGATAATCCTTCAAACACGTTTTAGCGTTAACATATGTATTTCCCAAACAAAACACATACGTTTCAATTTGGAAATCGATAGTGTGAAATTCAGTTTGCAAGTCTCTTCTCAACTAATGACAAGAGAGAGAAGCATTTATGAATGCGAAATCAATGCAGACCATTTAAAAATAAAACAGTAAAAACCAAATTGTGCTTTCAAATTAAGGACAATGATGATGCGAGCTTCCCTAATGCACGCAGTCGTTGCTTCAATTCATAGAATGTTGGGGCTTCTAGCGCTTCGACTAGTGGGAGCATGAGAATTTATGTAGATCTGGATAAATTCAATAAACAAGACTAAAATGAATCTGTCAGTCGGTGGAATTCCAGATCTCTCAGAACTGATTTTGTTTCATACTGTTATTGTCGAATCTGTAATGATGGTCGTTTACGAACTACATTTAACCTAGCAAATCGAGAAATCCATCAAAACATTCTTTTTCACAGCTCTAATATTTACTGTTGAATAGGGAGTGAACCAGATTTCTCTTTCTATCTAATGAGATCGAGTGGCTGGGTATGTAACAATGTGTTTGTTTGTTTTCTATGAATTGTGGTTTTTAAGGATCAAATGTGATTGATGTCATGCACGCAAGTGAATGAACATTTTGACTAAAATTTTTGGTGTCCACATCTACGCAGATCGAAGATTTATTCCAATCTAAGAATCTGTCGGATGTTGTATGTGAAAAACATTATCGTATCAGACAAATAATTCTAGTGGACTGTGTTGTTACATACAGTGTTTTTCCTCTCATACAAAGCGGTCAAAATATTTGCATTAATGAACGGCTGATGATGGTACTTACATAAATTATCGTCAAGTCAACGTTCAGAGGATAACTTTCGCTGATCTTCGTCACACGTGCAATTAGTAGTACTATCAGTATAGCGATGACACTACAAATTATGGGAGAAATATAAAAGGCTTTGGTTGTAAATGATGGGTTCACAAATGCAAAAATTTTGAATATGCTAATAAGCAATAACCTGAGAATGAGTCTGTGTTGGTTTACCGACACATCTACTTACTCATTCATTCGAAGGAAGTGAATGACCTTCTTGTCAATCAAATAACCATTTTGAAAGCGATTCAGTCTTCGGTTTTACATGTCAATGTAAAATAAAGGAACGTAGAATGGTTATGCTTTTGGTATGAAGTATGGACTATTCATTTATACCAACAAAATCTCAATTTTTTGTCTGAAACATGATAAAACCTAGTGAAGTGTATCTAATTTAAATGCAAACCTTTGAGTGTTGAACTATGGATTGTTTCAAATAGCGAAATATTGGTTGATATTATTTAGTGGCTTCATTTGAAATCAGAGCAAGTGTAGGAATCTCATCAACATCAACTGCGCGCGCTTCGAATTTCACGTGTCCTCGCTCACTCTCTTCTATTTACGGGAAACAATCCACTTTCGGAATACTTTATCACCACCGAAGCCGTAAAAAGTTGTTTCCATTCATTGGTTGACAAGCTGAAAACGTTTTCTGGCATTCCAAGTCAGAACCATTGCGCGATATGTCTAGCTACCTCATTCAACTCGTCTATTTCTAGTTGCTTCGGCAGCAAACATACACCCACTCACAAACACAAGACTTGTGGACAAGTTACTGGATACACGCAAAGTTACTTACTGATACGGTCAAAAGTAAAGTTGCAATTTTGGAGTACTTTCAGGCTCCATTCCTTGTAATTTTATTATATACTACTAAATTTCTTCTTTCCTAAATCCCTTTTTTGTGTATTTCGTATTCTAAGTAACTCGGTATTCACCTACTAATCTCCCTGATATCATGTCATGTAATAAGGTCGCTAGTACACATTACACTATAACAACCAGGAAAACCTAAAGAGGCATAAACCTTGAGGTGAAGAATGCATCGAAAATCCCAATATCGTTCGAACTGGTTGCTAAAAAACACAAACAGTCAGTCGATAGTACGCCTCTCAGTGTCCATACTTTAGATCACTAAAGGCAGACACCACAGTGGAAGCAAGACGCCACTCCTATTACTAAACAGAAACGTTAGCTAGTTAGGAATATGAGAAAAAGGCTCAGTCGACACATTTCAACGCCCAGAAACAGCACAAGAATGACTGTTTTGCCCGCACACTACCAGTCAAAATCAGCGACCGTACATAGGTACATTGTCACTGCGAAACTGCAGTAGCTAAAGAGTACTATGGATTCATGCTGAGTCACCCCTGGTTCTGGCATATTTGCATTCGGTGTAGAGTATCTGAGGCACTGACAATGCCACAGGTCCCACCCAAAATCAGCCCTAAAGTCCAGACGACCAATTCAAAATCGCCTGGCACTAAACCGGTAAAACAAGTGACCAAGGCTACCACAACCCTGCCTAACACACCGACAAAACTGCCGGTTGTTGTTAACGACTCAGTATCTTTTCGCGATACAAAACAGTGGGTGAACGTGTATAAGTGAAAAAGCAACACCCCAACTCACAAGCGGCTACCACCCAAGAACAGGGACGACAGATCAAACTCACACTGCTCAACCCTCGGAATGTACGACCTCCCAGCCAAAATATGCCGCCCTTTTAGAGGCCAAAATGTCTCGAAATGAAAACCTACTCCTATGAGGTGACTCTTGATTCCGCACGACTTGCTGAAGACATTATTTTTTAATCCTAAAAAGACCATCGGTCAAGTTTTCCTCGCTGATTCGCATCAGGCATGACCAGCCGTGGCTATCGCGTAGCCTATCCCACCACACCACGATGGCAGTTTGCATTTCTAGGTTGCACCGCCCGTCACAACTTACTTCAATGAATTCACCACGCCTGATGGCTGTAAAATTTAGGAACCAGGAAGACCTGACCGAAACCCTACATGCTTGGTACGGTTCGAGGAACGATCTGCCTAGCCACATCAGGTGGTCAAAATGAACGCACAAAACTGCGAGTCAAACTCGGTCAACTACCTCTGGCACAAGACGAGATT